>JARJDT010014004.1:0-13677 GCA_030264655.1 Leptusa sp. GC000079
TACACTTGAAACTGCGAATCTTATCGACAATGTCTACTGAGTGTTACAACAATTTTTAGGGACAACAGTTGATTTCCATTTGTGGCCCCAAGTACAGGTTGTCCCAAAAAAAATGTCGGCACCATTTTATAAATTATAAAAGAAATATATTTTTATTTTTTCTTATAGTAAAATAAAAAACCGAAATTTGAAACTCGCAAAAATTAAGAAGTTGAGTTGTAAAATTTACTTCTTTATATCTTAAGGACTAGAAGCGGAGGATTTTTTAAAAACATTTTAATTTTATTTTAATTTTATTTAGCAACTAAAAACCATTGATTCAATATAGCTATTTTTACATTACATTACATGACTGTGTAAAAAAATCAGATTAATATGAAGCTCGGGAAAGCAATTATTTACATTTCATTTATTCATTTCCCTATGATAATCTCCATTGGACACCTTAAGAAAATCACACTGTACTTGAAATGGATTATCGGAACACTTTGTAAACGGCTTAGAGTAGACTATGCGAAATTTGCGGATTATGTAACACAGCTAAGGCTTAAATAGAGAGTCGGTACATACTTCGACTTTATAATGTTTAGGCATGCAACAAAGAGAAGTAATTAGACGTTTGGAAAGCGGCAGCTCGGCAAGAGGTATTTGCTGAAATCTGGACTCTCTAGGTATACGCGCACTGAATACTCCTCTGGTGCGCTCGCCGCATATGAATTCGTCTCGCACAAGAACAAAGCTTCGGGATGCAATTTGTGCAAATTTCGTGTCTCAAGAGCGGTTAGACGTTTATTTCAGTCTCGCGCGCGGCGCTTGCAAACCATCAACGTTTTCGGGCAGTCATAACGCATTTTCGGATATGTTGAAAGCACCGCAGCCCCACACTTTGCTGCAATTAATTTTAGCAAGGTGGTACTATTTTACTCCCGAGGATTGGTTTAATTAAACGGAAATGTCCATTCCGGAGCGTTCAATTCGGGCCCATTTCCAGGACTACAGACCGCACTCCACTTGTTTAATTTATTCATATTTTCCAGCGGCAACTATTTCATTATTTTATTATAGGAATTGTTGGCACATCATTTTATACAAGCGACAAGAAGAAAATCAATTTCACTTGCGGAAATTCTTGACTTGTTTTCTCCAATATTTGAATAAACGGTAAATATTTGCGTAAGGGTGCGGAAAAAGCACGCAACCAAGCCAGCAATCAAGTATGCCATCAGGCAGGATATGAAAAGGACTCGCTATGGGCTGTGGTGTATTGTGTTGTTTAAATTTACCTCGTTTGCGACGCTTCTTCTTTTATCTGCAAGTATTTGGAAAGATTCGCTTGAAACGCGAACGAATCGACCAGAAAAGATCGGAGAATGAGTGGAAGATTGGAAGAATCAAGTCCTTAGCAATATATCCTTCGCTACCCAGATGCTATATTGTTCGCAGTGGGTTGAACAAAATGGCGGCATCTTGTCGTTTCGACTTTTTGAACCGAAAAAGTGCACATGGAACTTTTAAAAAGTCACTTTGTGACTTGGGTGGAAAGAGGCAACATCAACACTTGCCACTGGCTGCAGCAACAAGCACCACTACGTGTGACAGCAATGTGTCCAGAGGAATACGTGACGCGGGTCGAAAACTACGAACTCCTGTGCCATTCCCGGCCCTGTCTAATCATCACGAGTCGATTAAGTGCTCCAGCAAAAAAGTAATGCTCTTGTAATGAGAGAGATTTGGCATGTCTTCGACCCTTTCTAATAAGACTTGTCTTCCGAATTTGACAGCATCCCCAAGGTCCTCAAGTTAAAGCAAGAGGAAGGAAGAAAAGTTTTACCTAGATGCGTCTAGTCTAGATCATCGCTTGAGTTAAGATCAAACGACTTGATTCCACACAATCATCATTAAAGTTCTGATTAGAATTGTCACTTTGTCTGAAATTAAGCTTGCAACTCTAGAGACACTTCGAATGAGTGGAGAGAATTAAGCGTACAAACATGTATTATGTTTGCTTGGAAAGAAGTTCGCTTGAGGTGGTAAACTCACTCAGGATCAAGTTAGCAACAATTAAAAGAACGAGCCTGGCATATTTTGTCAAAGTTGGGAGTTGCAGCAAACGCCAAAACAAATAGCTTACATGTACGGAAATTAAATCGCATAAAATAGATTCTTGAGGAGTTGGAAGACGTGCCTTGTTTGAGAAAGCAGCGCAGTCTTCGGGGTAAAATATAACGTCATATTAAAACACTATATAGCACCACCAAACCCGCAAAGAGTAATATACATTATAACAGTTTCTGCATAAGAGCATATCATCGCTCATTGCGATCGTGCACTCGCTCCGCTCTTAAAACCGAAATCCATATAAATTCCTAAGAACTGGATGGATGTGTATTGTATAAACTACGAGTCTAGGCCCGCAGGACCGGAAGCAACTAAAATGTTGGATCAATTTTTCATAGACTTTTCTGGAAAAATATGTAGCGAAACAGTGAAACACAAAGCAGAAGACAATAGATATTGCGCTTTGGCGGTATAACAAAAATTGATTCGATTTTTCTTATCTTCCTTCAGGGTTGAAATAAGGATTCATTAAGCGTGTACTTTATTATAAAATGATGCTTTAACATTTTTGCATCATCGCTTTATGAGTATTTTCCTTCTATTGATATAAAACTTTTTCTACATCAACGACCAGCAGACGATGAAAAACGGCGGAAATTACAGCAAAAAGCTGTCGACAAGAAGCGAGGAAATATGAAAAAATTCCGTTCGCAATATTTGACTTAGTGCTTTGCTTTCCCACCGAATTTGCAATACTTTGAAATCCTCGCCGCGAATCTGGTCACGTGTTTACTGCCTGGCAATTTTAAATAAAATATTGATGAAAAAAATGAAACTTGAATGAAATACATTAAATATATTATGGAACTCAAATGAAATGTATGAATATTAAGTCTGTTGATCAAAAGTTGCGTTTTCTGCCCGTTTTGGTATCTGAATAAATATGATCTTCCTTTGCGGTTTATAAATATTTTCCTAACTTGTTTAATGTAGACATAAACTCACAAAGTATTTCTGGGAAAGTTCAACAATGATAAAAAACATAAAAAGAAAAACAACTTTTAATGTTATTATTATAAGCATTAAAGTTCAATTTCATTCTTTATTGGAAAATTGCGAATATGAAATTGTTAATTTTTGAAGTAAACTAATTCATAAGTCGTGTACTAATATAGTTATGAGTCTTCAAATACTTAATAAACTTTGCCTCTAGTTGGAAAGTTTGAGGCAGTCAATTAAGGAGTTGCTTTTTTGGCAGATCTTGGGATATTTTTAACGATATTTTAAAGCTCTTGCCCTAACAGTTGATGCGAACGCAAATTCTTTTTGTTGGATGCTGCGCTGCATCTTTTTTTTTACTACTGATAAATAAACATAAAAAAGTAAAGCGCACTTTAAAACTTTCCAAGTGCTAAGTGCGAGTAATTATAAACTTTGCCTAATTTATATGCTCACTACGAACTAATTACTTGTTTCTTATTTTTTCTTACGTGTATTTTATCAATATGGATAAAAGAGGAAAAATATAGTCTTCACTTAGTTATAAGTAAACTAGTGGGTGGAAACAGACAAACTAAAATACTAACGTCGTCGAATTTATCTTTTCAACCGTATATTATTCTCGTGCTTCATTCCACACGCTATTGTCTGATGCAGCGAGTTAGTCTTCTTATAGTGCTTTACGTGCTTCTTATCACCTGCACGATGCACGAATGGATTTTTGCTCCTTAGTTTTCTTGGACTCTTTGCGTTCGGCGCAAAACATTGCTGCACAATGGTCGTAGACAATACGAGGAAAGCATTATATCTATGCCAACGTCGGTCAACCTGGACCATCTCTTCTCGGCCAACACTAAACAATTCGCTGGGTTTCACAATTGGTCTTATTTACACGTACACGTTGCGAATTTATAAACTCAGCACCATTGCATTGACACCGGGTAGGAAAAACAATTCGGGAAACGAATGGAAAAGCGTCCAGTCTGACAGGAAACAAGTTGCATGGTGGTCAGTAGCGTATTTGTTTTCTGCAATTGTGTTGATTGAAGCTTGAAAGCTCCATCATTCTCAACGTACTTCAAGAAATAAACAACCAGTCATGATTTTACATTTAAACATTTTTATGTTTTTGTCATATTTTATGCATATTAAACAAACCTAAAATTTAAAAGAAATCAAAGTTTGTTCATATTTATTTAATTGATATTTAATTTTTTTAATAAAAAAAAATAGATTGTTAATTTTGTAATAATATTTATTTTTTTGTAGGATTTGTAGGAATTCTTTTTTTTGAAAATATTGATTTTTGTAATTTTGTAATAAACGGGGACACCTTGTATATTCTTGCAAATTTCTGCTGCTAAAATGCTGTTATGAAAGAATTTCGAGTGTTTGTGACCCTTTGTATGTGATCTTATTAGAAAATGTATTCAAGTATCCATCCAATTTGCATAATGAACTTTCATCTCATTCGGGAAAGCATTAAATTTTAAGCGAATGACCCAATATTATTCCATCCCCTTGAGTTGGAAAACATTCATTGATTTTTTACGTTCTCAATTTTGTATAAGCCATTTTGGGGTTTCCTTTATATTCAGTTTTGATAATATTAGAAAAGTGCGCGGTGCAGCCAGCAGCAAAGATCTTATAAAATAATTTAAAGGTTGCTGCTTGCCGGGGAAGATTGTGTGGAACCACTTGGTAGCGTTTAGGCACGTCACATACACCCACGTATATGAAGACTTCACAAAAGATTACGAAAAGAGGGTTTTGCAGGAATGTTGCTTCCGTCGATGCTTGGAGGCAACTTGATTGTGATTAAAAGTTTCCAGACGGGGTCGCACATCAAGTGCCCTCTTCGTGTGTGAAAGAATTCGATGGCCTGAACGAGGAGCTTATCCTCTTCATTTGGTCTGATTAAAAAATTTCCCCCTCGACTCGACTCGTTCAATACTTGAACTTTCTGCCATGCTTCGAGACTTTTTTAAGCTGTTTCGTCATATGTCTTATAGGTAAAGAGATGAAGAGCACACAGTTTGAGTTTGACTGCAAAACTTTGCCTCACATACAGAAAAAAAGCTTTGCTAAAGTAAAATTCCGTCAAATAAAAATGAGAAAATCCTTATGAGCTTGAGGAACACGACTAATAAGGGAAAGTGGACGCCCGGTATGAAAACGGGAAAAATAAAAAGCTTTTGTACTTTTCATCCACCTATAATATCGTTCGTTTAGCTCTTTTTATTTCCTTTGTTCTCTGCACGTGCGAAAATGGTAGATATTACGCACAAGGCATATCCTTTTGTATACAGAAACTTTTTTTTTTGTTCAAAGAACACACAATCAAATTAAATATTTCTGTTTTATTTCGTCGGATTTTTACGCACAAAGACGAAAAATAAATTGATTCTGAGAGCGCATATAAGCAAATGAAAATCCACTATGAGAATTCAAATGACATGATCATGTGTGTTTGTTCTAGGGTCGTTTGCTGGGGAAGGTTGACGCGTACTTCAGCTCGTTCCGGCGATGCAACTATCCGAAAGTCAGTCCCGAAGGGGTCGTGGAGATCGTCGAGGAATGCGGAAGATACTCGAGGTGAGAACTCTTTTTCTGCATACCAACCATGCCCAGATAACTATGCATACTCCAAGGATGGCGAGCAACTTGCAATTTTATACCATAGAGCTCTATAGAGCCCTAGAGTGAGACCCACTGTACGGCTCTAAGAATACCTATATAGTGCAACTTCTTGCCACTTCAGCAGGAAAGTCTTTTCATTTCATTTTAAGAGTTGGTTAGATATTAAGTGAACTCGTCTTGGAATATATACCTAATCTAAAGAACAGGACATTTTATATTTTCAACTTGCAATGAAAATTCTTTTGCAACTTTGCATTATTTCAAGTACATAAATATCAACTTTTCAACTAAATTTTTTTCAAAAATTAATTCTTCGTATTATTAATACAAAAGTCAATTATTAAATAAGTGTGCAATTTTCATGAAAATGATTCGTGCAAATTTGGGCAATTTTTCACAATTACGCTGACAAGCAATTTTCACCTTGAGTTCTTGAGTTCTTTATTGAATTATTCCCATGTAGCTGCTTTTGTTTAGGGTGTTGTTTACACCCTTTTAGAAAGTTTGAGATTCCTCATTTAATCAGCCTTGAGAATTGATGCTTCCACCATTATTTTCCCTTAAATTTCTTTAGTACGCTCATTTTTCAAATAAGTCACTTTTTGCCCCAAGCACACCTGTGGAATTTTTTCCATTTATTTGCAATTTCAAGACTGAAACAAGCAATCTAATCACCTTCGCCATTTATATCGTCAAATACAGCGAGCAGTTTTCGATCAATAAATAACATTTCGCTCTGGCTGCGTCACTGGGTTTCAGATGTGACAGAAATTTTGAAAAAGGTCCAAAGAGCAAGAAAAACATTTCGACCTGTGGTGTATGATTGAGAGGTGCCTAAACACACACTGCATATACAACATGAATGCTTTTAGCTTTTTTACGTGTTTTACTTTTTCCCATAAAGCAGTAAGAAAATATAGCTGAAATCAGACCGAAATGTAGTTTTATAGAAAGCATATAATTCTGAAAGCGATAAATTACATCAGAAGTTACATTTCATACACTTCCTGACTGGTGGACTGTGTGAAAGAGAGTAGTAGTGCGGATGTCGTTAATTTATAGTTTTGCCAGTTGATATTTCCGCGAAAAGGCTATTTATCTTTAATCTTGCAATTGTAGCTAAAGTTCGCCAACGAAACGAGCTTAAAGTGCACATTGCACATGAAGGAGGGCAGATTTCCAACTCGATTTTAGATTTGAATAGTCTCAATGTAATTCAACTATTTTACTAGCTTCAACTATATTGCTTAAGCCTTTTGAAATAAATGCAAACAATTTTCGCCAAGTTAGAAATTAATGCTAAAAATAGAGCTCAAAACATGCATTTTACATAAATTTTGTAATTAACAACTTAGTTTGTGTATTTAAATATTGAAAGTTGCTTAATTTGTGCGCAAAGTCTTCCACAATATATTGGAGGAACACATGCATGAGATATTTGGGAAATACGTATTCGTATTGCATTTGCATATTGCATATTATGCGACGATCAAAACTATCGACATAACTTTCAACTTCTATACACTATACTTGTCAATTCGAAAGCTCCTAGAGCTTAAAACTTTCCAACTTCTGTACAGTTTTACTTTACAACTTGTACTTTGGATCCGCTTGCATTTAGAAATGTCGCTCATGCACAGAACATGCAAAGAATTTCGATAAAACTGCGCTTTCCCTGTCACTAAGTTTATGGAAGTAAATAGGTTTATTGCTTGCGTTGTATGCTTACATTATTATAATGAAACAAACCGATTAAAACGAGAAACAAGTAACTTAAGTGAGCAAACGTGTCGCTACCACCACTAGGTATGTGGAATTTAAATGGAAACTAATATCTTCTTACTGTGGGGATGACGAAATGACATTGCTTGGAATATATTTAATTAACATCGTGGTTTCAGGCATTCGGTTTCATTGTTTTTGTTAACGTAAATTGAATTTATTTGATCAAGTAAAATAATTAAGACTATGTTAAGCAAACTTCATGTGATTTCTGGCTTTGCCAAAATTTGTGTGTGGCAAATTTCGAACCGAAAACCAAGCAAAATAAATTTATTACCAAGAACTTGTTGTTGCAACACTCAGTATACAATTATATGTTGTGATCCACTCCGTTATTTGATTCTAATTCAATTACATGCCACATACGCGTGGAACTTGGAGAATTATACGAAGGCTTCTTATGCCTTGTGGTTGAGGTTTAGTGATATTTCTCGTCGGCTTGGAAAACGTAATAGAAAACATGTCCAAATTAAATTCGAGCATCAAGCGTGTCTTAGGAAACGAGTACCCATATTAGGAGCCGTAAGTTGTAACGCTCAGACGTCGGAATCAGTGCGTTAAGTTAGATTATGAAAACTTGATGCTTGCTAGTGCGGTAATCGCGAATCCTGCGAATCCTGCGAATCCTTTCCCGCCCGCGACCGCTGCACTCGAACAAACGAACGCCGGATTGTGGCGGCTTTCGGTATAACCGCCTTTTCGACCTATTATGAACTGGTATGAAACCGCCGGGATCTTCCTGCTGCTTTCGCCCAGTTTAGCGAAAACATGAAAGGAAAGAGGCGGCACGCAACCGGCACGAAGGGAAAACCACTGTGTGCCTTTCCTCTTATTCCTATAGCGGTTTACTCAGACCAGTGAAATACTATTGAGGTTTTCCAGGTGGATTTTCAATTTAAAGTACAACTCAGTCAAGTATAGCTACATATGCGAATAAACAACTTTTATCTTCAATCTACCGAAAAGTTGACGGCTTCCCAGCGTCAATTCCTGGAACTAAAGTTGCATTTTATTGCGCAAGATGCATTGAAGTACTTCTAAGCCTAGTCTTAGAATTGAAAAACTGTTGATTTTAACGATTTTAATTGTTATTTTAAATATATCGAAGATGTAATAGTATTTTATGCTCGGCATAAAAATCAACTAATGTAACTGCAATATATCTACCATTTCAACTTCAAATTGTATTAGTTTAGTGCAGTAATTTGCATAATCATGTTGGATTAAATGAAGATATGCATGTTTTGGCTATGCAAACATGACATTCAATTGTCTCTAATGTAAATACATCGATCGTGGTCGTACTTGTTGTTTATAAGTATTAGTGCAATGCTACAATATTATAGTCATCGATCGATCAAGATGTGCTATTGCAATTTATACATATTATACATGTTTGATAGGATTATAATACTATTAAATATCAAGTGTTAAAATGAAATCTCATTTAAGTTGTTTTTGGAAATGAAAAATCTAATCAAATAATTTTAATTGAATTTGAAATAAACAAAGCAAAACTAAAATGTCAGTTAATTACAGTTTGCAAATATTATGAAACTAGTTTGAATAATGTACCCATGTAATTGGATGAAATTTCGTGTTGCTGTCATGCCATTTTGCCATTTCTTTAGCATGCGTCATGCATACGAAGTAGTGCAACGAGCAGTAAGCAGATTGAATTTAAATTAATTTCGCAATGTAAATAATCATTGTTCGTTCATGCATATGAAACTAGTAGGTTTAGTTTGAGCGTATATGAAAATATGAATCGTAACGACGAAGTAAAAGTACGACAACTAGAAGCGTTTTGTTGTTTTCTTGTATGCACGCCTGATGAGCAAACAGAGAGTAACGTGTGCATGAACATTAAAACAATATCTCGAATAACGAAGCTGGCACACGGAGCGACTAGGGAAATGTTGTTCGATCCTGATGCAATGCAGAAAACTCTAGCCGAAGCGACATTGGGGAGTTGCCGTCGGGTCGGGACAACAAGTTGAGCTTGCTTGAGGAATGAGTTTCAGTTAATTCGCTTGATTTATACGTACTTTTGGCGACTCCGGTGGGAATACAAATTCGTTTAGATTAGCTTTTACATTTTAAGGGAGCGCGCGCATTTTCCGCCTGCGAAACTACCAACTCATACAAACTGATTTTATGCGTTGAAAATTTCTAAATAAATTTTGAAGATTTTGTTATGATGTGAAAGCGCCGGGCTTACCAGTTTAACCTTATACATTTTGCATCCTATTTGATGTTCGATCCCCAGGTTTGGTTTAGACACAATGGAATTTCATTGGGAACGTTAGTCGACTTTCGGTTACCGAAAGAATTTTATTACGCGTCGGGCTGTTAGAATGTCGCGTCCGTTTAAAGAAGAGGTAAAGATTCCATGGCGCATTCCACGTGGTCCTCACTTCGTGTAGTATCAAAGGATGAGCGCGAAAACGTGGCAGGATCGCCTTCATGTCTGAAAGCCATCCTGAAAGATCATCGCTGGTGCACGAACCGCATACTAGTCGTGGTTGTCAGCGTGTTGTCTCTCTTTCCGGCGCGTTTTTTGCTCCCTCATTGTTTTTGGCCGCAGGCCAACAAGTAATAAGAATACACAAGTTTGTTCAGCTCTCGGCTTAGTCCCATTTTTCGACTGCCTTGAATATTGGTAAATGTAAAACGAACGAGAAAGAACACCCGAAGCAAGGAGTAAATAAACAAAAGATGCAGTCGAAGAGATAATGCCAAGCAAGCCTACTTTAATCTTATTAAAGTTTTATTGCTTAAAAACAAAAGGCTACTTTATTTGTTTGTAACGTTGAATAAATTTTGCCGACTTTTTGTTGGACTTTGCATTTGTACATTTGGTCTGTTGACTGGCAAAAATAAAATTGCAAAACTGGAAATTATTTGTTTATTCTGTAAATATTCGGGTTAGTATGTCACTTTCAGTAAAGCATTGCGGAAATACCGCAAGAACGACATAAATTTTCTAGATTTATCAATGCATCGAATTTACTGCACTGATTTTGTTTTATTACTGGAAACATTTCGTGGTTGGTGCGCGAGCAACTTTGTAATGTGGTCATAAAAATGAATTGTGAACCAAACATATAAAAAAAACCGACAACCGACAACAATAAACAACACGATTTTAAAGTACTTTGAAAGTTAAGTTAAAAGAAACAATGCAAAAATTGACAAATTCAAGTTGTTGAAGATTTACGAGGGCGAGTTTTCAGCAATTTGAGGAAAAACTTTAATTAGATTCAAATCTGCAGATTTATTTCGACACGCGCATAAAGCGAGTTGTAATAAATTATTGTCTGCAAAATGGATTTCAAAGAGGTAGTTATCCGCATTCGCTGCAGTGCGTGAATCCACACGCAGGCACAAAGGGCTGAATGGAATTTTTTAAGTCGACCGCCGTTAAATAATAAATTCGGATTTTAACAGGATTATAACAGACGATGCGGCGGTGTCGTAATTACGACCGCAGAACGCTAGCACGCGCTCATCTCGTCGACTGATTAAAACGACTGATTAACGTGTGTGAATCAAAGG
Source organism: Leptusa sp. GC000079 (assembly GCA_030264655.1). Classification (NCBI taxonomy): domain Eukaryota; kingdom Metazoa; phylum Arthropoda; class Insecta; order Coleoptera; family Staphylinidae; genus Leptusa; species Leptusa sp. GC000079. The sequence continues at coordinate 11,038 of JARJDT010014004.1, forward strand.
AACTTTTGTGCGTCCCATCTAGCCTATATTCAGCGGTTTTCCCACTTATATTGTCACTGCTTAACACTCATCCAGTATTGCTGCGTCTATTTACATATGCAATTCGCAATAATTTCGAAAATTATTGCAAGTTTATGCATTCGATTACGTAATAATTTCGCATATGCATATTATGAATAATTTTGTTGTGTTTGTATTTGTGTAAATTTGTATCTTTTGAAAAATGAGTAATGGCCTTGTTTTTGTTTAGTTATAGTATATTTGCGTTAAAAATTGAAATATGATCGACAAATACGTAATTATTTATCGTAATTTGTGGCCGTCCAGAACTAGTGTAAGTGAGTGAGTGCGAGTAGATTTGAAAGCATCGCGTGCGCATCGTTGACTCTTCGAGTGCTCCGATGCCTGCGACATGATGGATGACGTAATAAATCAGCATCGCAGCAGCCTGCCAAATGGACACACTCAATCACATGATAATTACCACGAAGAGAATAGAGATGCGTATGCGTGCGGGGTGTGGAGGCGCCGGGCACATTCATCGTGACACATTGCAGTCGACGATTACTATCATATTTTATATGCGACGAGAGTACTTGCAACGGCCTAATCTAATGTGCAACGCTGGTGATTGGATAGCAAAGTTGTTGTTGTCTGTGGAATGCACTAAATTAACTACAAGTATCTGGTGCATTAATTAAATTAAAAACATACAAAATTTAATTGTAAAAATTATTTTTAATAAAGATAAATTTATATAATACTTTTCAGCCTTATGTTTGCAATTGAAAAAAATGTATTGTTAACCCAATTACTTAATTTTACAATTTTTCACTTAGGTGAAAAGAGCAAATTTTTTTGATTAAAGAAGTTCACTTTATTTAACGGACGTCGAAAAAAAATATATAAATTCTATTATTTAATATTCAAAAAAAAATTGATTTGAATATCAATAGAATTCAATTTTCTTTATCTGTGTATTAATTCATGCGCTTAGTAAGTCACCGACAATGTATGAGTGTCACTAACTTAGAAGGTTGCAAAGATAAGTCGTATCTCGAAAACGAATGGTGTCTTATCTAACCCCATCTGCACCCAAGCATCCTCTGGTTTTCTTATGCGTCTTGGCAAATTCTGTAGCTGCAAGGGCAAATCCATTCAACTCTTTGCACCCATACATTACCACCTCATCCCTTCAGGGGGCGGATTGTCGCTGACATATTGCAACAGAATCATAAAGCCAAAAGACACGTACGAGGCTACATTATCCGACAGACAACATGGCAAAATCTGGGTGCTCAACATTCAACATTCTATTCGCATTTCTAGCCGTACTCGTGCGCGCGTTACATTAGTATCGTCACATCGTGGCTTATTATTTTTAAAGCGATGCACCGCAAAATAAACAAGTTAATTAAGGCTTATGAATACATACGAGTTTTTTGTCGTACTTTATGCTTATGTCTAGTCGTTTTCTTCTTTTTAACTTGTACAGTGGAAACATTTTTGTTGCACTTCAAAAATGCAAACGTTACATGGACAAAATTTGAATTTATAACCGAAAAAAAATTTCGTTGTTGATGAAATTTTCGTGATTTTTAATAAATATAATATAAGTAGATGTAAGTAATGATGTTTGGGTATTTATATGACAGCCTGTGTAGTTGGAGCGGAAGGACGCGTTTTGGTCCTGCGGCGTTTGGCGCTCTAGAACGCATTTTAATAAGTTTTTTGCGCCTGACAGCCGAGTTAAATAGCTCCGTATCATAAACGATACTACTCCACGACGATTACATACAGGATGTTAACGTTAACAACCCCACGTATGAATAAATTAAGTTTTCAACGCAATTTTATTTATCCGTATTTATAGTTGACGCGGAACGAAAAGTGGTTTTTCAAATTGCTTCTATACGTAAAAAATAGCTGCTTGTCATGATTGTATGCGCGCACGCGGTTTACGTGTATATTCATTTTTGATGAATTAACGATGTAGTTGCGATGATGCGAGGGAAGCTTTTTCGATGAGAGTGGAAAGCGCGAATTCAACAAGAACGCAAAAACCTTTACTTTGCGCGCGGAGTGAAGCGAACCGCCGCGAACGATAAAGCTTTCAATCAAACAATACTGATGTGCACGCTGCTTCCCAAGTTCCTGAACGCCATTTTTTTCCATTTTAAGGGAAAATAAATATCAAGAGAGGGGCACACAGCGTGCTGTATAAACGATTGTTCCCCACGGACATAAAAAGTGTATTTGCAATATTTCTTGTGCTTCGCGCTTACATCAGATTTACCGGTAGGTTATATGATTGATAAAAGGTACAAATATAATGCAGACTCAGATTTAACGATGTATTAAATCAATTTACAGCTTAATGCTATTATGCTTATAATATATATTTGTTTTTCAGTTTAAATTTGAAATTTTTCCGTCTTTGTTATCCTGGTATTTTTTCAATTGCGTTGTTCTATTTTTGTTGCGCGTTAAAACTAAATCCGTATCCTAAAATTGTCCTGGGTCGCCTAATGAACCGGAAAGCTCTTCATTGCATTGCAACCAATTTGTTCCTGTATATTTACGACGTCTGTTTATAATTGCCTTCGAAAATAAACCTCAAACGCTTACCCGAAAAAACCC
>JARJDT010014017.1:0-11093 GCA_030264655.1 Leptusa sp. GC000079
TATTAACCGAGAGGAAGTCTTGATAGCCTCCCGAGTCAGCCAAGAGGGCGGCGGACGATAGCCGAAACGAATGCCCCGTGTATTGATTCTCGTCCGGTAGACAAAGATATTTCGCGACCATCTTGGACACGTTGCCAATACCGTTAATGCCCACACATTGCCGCTTGCATTTACCATTGAAGAAACTGACGAAGAATGGTAAATGCTCACATTGTTTCGGGCGAAGGTTCATGTATTTCTTGCAAATCGGATACAATTCCTCGCAGACTACGAACGATCGCCGCGTATTGGGTTTCGTGTCTTGTATGGTAATAACCAACTTTTCGCCTGTGTCATGAACATTTTCGGGTTGAAGACTTCGAAGGTCTCGCTGCCCGCAAGCGCCGGAAACCCCCATTATCAGGACTACTTTCGCAAAGAGAAATTTGTAATCTGGCGCTTCTTGAATAAATGTAGTTATTTGTTCGGGCGTAAAACTTGTCGACTGTTTCGGTTTATAACCCTGCGCGTTTTTCTTTAGGTAGTCCAACAATTTAGTATAGTTTCCAATATTAACTCCGTGTCGTAAATGAATCGTTGTTTTCAACATACTATAAATGGCAACTAACGAGGTGGGTTTTTTAATCTTAGATATGCTTTCGAAGTAAATAAGCATGTCTTTTTGGCTGAATGAACTAATGTGGTTTTCTTGCCGCCATTCCATGAACCTTTCGTATATCCATTCATAACGTTCGCGCGATTTTTCCGGTATTTCTGATGCGTATTGGTTAACGTGGGGACCTTTTTGCTCAGTTAAATCAGTCTCGGGTGATTCTATATCGCTTTCATGACTCGACATTTTTGCGTTTTTACTCGTTCGAGTCTTTACTGGAATAGAATCGGTCAAAATGTTACAATTCAATATATTTTATTACCACACGTGTGCTATAAAATATTTTGCCCTTGAAAATGTAAGCCGAAGCTGCCAAATAAATGTATAACCTTAAATTATTGCGAATCCAATTTCGATTAAATAAAAAGCTATTGATTATTAGATAACAATGCATTTGTTATCGCGATATCAGTATCATGGGAATCACTAATCTACATCTACAAAGCCGTAACGCAAAAAAGAACAACAATGCAATACAAAGAATTACATACGTGTTTGTAAAGTAGAACCAGAAACGTAGTCAGACCACTGTCAATTATGAACGTCAAAAAAGTGGGGGCCAAGTGAAATATTGCTGGAAAATTGCAACATTGCCGATTAAATTTAATAGTTATTTGCGCAACGAGTGTATAAAAAGGTCTCGTATTCCACGAGTATGAACACTTTATACACGAGTTGCTTACCACATTTTTTCGACGTCCGACGTGCATGAAGTATGAAAAGAGCAAATTTTCACATTTTATCTGGCAATAGTCAACAATAACTATAGGCAACAAATGTTGCACTTTAAAACACTAGTTAAATATGAAGCCTCTTATTTAACTAATGTTTTAATGAGACATGGGTTGCCTATGCACTTATTCCACTGCTTCTAAAGCTTTAAATATGAACCAACTTTTCACACCGAAATTGATGAAAAAAAGTGCACTTTATTCAACAGATGTCGAAAAACATGACTTAAATTTTTTTTTGGGATGTTTTTAAGCAACGACATTTATTATAAAAATTATAAATTTGAATTATTTACACAGTTTTCTTCTTAATATACACATTAATAGCACACTCAGAGCAATTATTAAGTGATATTCCATGCGCATGCGCATTAAACGCTGCCTTGGTCAAGTTACTAGAAGGAGCCGTTGTCGACTCGCCATCTTCATCATCCTCCTCCGAATTTTCCTTTTCCTTCCCGTCAACCCGCCGGAAACTATTCACGTTGTAGTCTTCAGGATGCGGCAACTTCAGAAAGCGGGCGATTTTAAGCGGATACTTGCCGATGACATCAATGCCGATCACTTGTGGCTTCTGCGAGTCGTCGTCAAAGCGCGTGAAGAGTCGGTCGTCGGGCCGCACTAAAGGCATTTCGTCCACAAACTTCCGATAGATGTCGATGGTATTCGCGTCGGTTATTTCTGTCACATGCGGTGTTTTCAAAGGCGTTTTCGCGCGTACATTGTTTGTGTTGATAACTAAGGAAGTCTCCTTGTCTTCGATGTCACTCGCCTTCAGGTAGGTTAGGGCTGGACGTCGTAAATCACCAAATGCCGCAAATGATATGACGACCTAGAGAAAATTTCAACGTTTTTTAAAACTTTTTTTTACTACTTTCCGCCCACGGTACATAAAATGCTATTTCATAATCTGTGTGACCAGCGTGATATAAAGTGCTATTATATCAAGCAAAACTCAAGAAACAGTATTTTCTGCACCTAGTGCGGAAAGTAGGTATTTTCAGACTTTCTAAAAATATTTTTCTTTTTTTTTCGCAAAAAATTATATGCGGCTGACTCACCTTCATAGTTAAATGTTCGGAGTCATCAGGCGCTTCGTTTTGAAATCTAACAATCTCTTCCTTGGTGAAAAGTTTGCCTTTCTTGTAATTGCTGTGAACACTGCCTTTAAAATGATGCAAAAACAGCAACAGCTTATCATATTTGTCAATGTTGATAAGTTCACGTTCACGTATCAAGCGCTTCAGCGTCGAATAGTGCAACATGAGCGAGCTCGCCTGCAGACCTTTCTCACTAAGGTAAGTAAAGTAGTCCAAGAGAACCCCCTCAGTGGTAAAGACAGTGCGATGTTTGTCGACCCGCCAATGGCAGTACTTCGTATAGTGCGACTCGTATAATTCAAGCGAATGCACCTTCAATCCCTTTTGCAGGTCCAACAAACTATTGGAACTAGTGGCGCCATCTTCGACTAGACTTTCATCTACGTCGTCCTCGTCCTCATCATCGTAGTCTTCTACATGTTCAAGTTTGACCAACAGGGAGTCATTAACCTGTTTCAAAAACAAATTTGAATCAAAGTTGGGGGCGGTGTTGTGCACAGCACAGGCAACTCTTATTTTATTTATTATCTATGATATTATCTGTCATTATCTGTGTAGATTAAAATAGGAGATAACATAGTATATTTTTTTAGCATCAGCTTTTCGTTCAAGAAAACAAAAATAAAAATTTTAAACCATCGCCATGAGAAATATCGGACAAGATAATTTAACAAATTTTCAGAAATAAGATAAAAGATAAGGCGTTGCTTCTTTACTAGATAAGATCAAAGATAAAAAGATAAAAGAAGTTAGCTTCATCTAGATAAATTTGAATAAAAGGCACACAATGTATTTTATCTATTATCTATGACATTTTCTGTCATTATCTAGATTAAAAGAAGAGATAATGTTTATTTAATTTTTAGTTTTTCGTCCAAAAAAACACAAATTTAAATTAAAAAGCATCTTTATCTGTAATATTGCAGAAGATAATTTAACAAACTATCTAAAATATGATAAATGATAAAATGTTGCTTCCTAATCAAGAAAAGATAAAATATGAAGATAACTTAATCTAGATAAATTAAATTTCTAGATAAGAGTATCTAGCTCTGGTTGCGGGGAATCGAAGAACAATTAATAATACGTACGTCAACAGCTTCCAGTGGAGCAACAGATGGCAGGTCGCTAATCGCATCCGAGCTATCACTAGCTTCAAATTTAATCTTCTTCCTCTTTGGTCCCTGTGTGTTGCTATCATCATCCGAGCTGTGATAAAAGTCCGATTCGTTATCATCGTTGTAATTCTTGTAGAACCGTTTGAACATGGCACCGGTACGTTTGAGCACATGTCCGTTGAACTGCTCCGCGTTGCGCAATTGCAGAAACTTGGCCGCGTCGCGAGTGGTGTTACTGATCTTAGCGACGCCCAGAGGCGTCGGCAGACACTCCCCATTCGCATAGCGCACGAGATACCGAAGCGCCTCTTCCGGTCGCATCGACCAGTACTTTTGCAATATACCGACGTGACTTTCCTTGCCGACAGTAAACGTACGGGACTTGCCGTGCATATCATTGATGCGCACGTCAATGGAACCGCCCAAATCGAGCACATCACCCGTGGTCAACTTGAGGAGGTCCTCGCATGAACACGCCCCAGTTATCCCCAGGATTAAGACGACTTTAGTGATTAAATACTGTTCGTCTGGTGCTTTTCGGAGGAATTTCGCGAGTTCGCGACGCGTGAAAACCGGAGATTTGTAGTTGATTTGATAGGATTGCACCGATTTCCGGTTGTCGTCATCGTCGTCCTCGTCGACGTCATCGTCTTCGGTGCTTGTCGGTAAACGCGCGATGAGCGCACGCAATTTTGAATATTTACTGATGTCTATTTCGTTATTCAAAAGTATTTGGTCACGCACTAACGCGTAATGGTTTTGTACGCTTGGTATTCGGTAGTCGCTGTCGGATAATGCGCGAACGTATTTTATGAAAGTCTCTTCGGAGAAGTCGTCCTCGATGCCCTCCTTCGAGTACCAGGTGCAAAAGTGGCGGTACGCGTTTTCCGCGGCTCGCGGGCTGCTACGACTTCGCGTTGCCATGAATATAATAAAAGACTATTCTGAAACTAGACACAATAAAGTGATCGATTGTGTGCAATTTACAGGTTATGTACACTTGACATTTGACAGATCAAAACAACCGAAGACAACCGAAGTTGCCACTTCCTCTCAAATTTTAGCTTAATTTTAGTTATATACAGGGTGTTATAAACTAACACTTTAAACATAAATTCTAGCTGCCATTAATTTAGAGGTTATATTCACTTGGCATTTGACAGATCAAAGCAACCAATCAAACAACAGGCTTTTGTTTGGACTGTTGAGTGCCCAGGGGGTAACAAATAATTTGAAAAATAAGTTTATTACACAAAAAGCTTAAATTATTTTATTCTTGTTCTGGGACAACATAGAGGTTAATCGTACAATTTTTACAGTCATTTAAGATAATGCCACTCCCTTTAAGATTGACAACTTCCCGATTGTCATTATCCTTGGGCCGAGCTGCCGATGCCGGAATAAGCTTATCCGGCCCTGTCCATTGCGAGGGCGGTGTTGCATCAACGCTGTCTTGCAAAGCTTGCATACACTTAAAAAACGGCGTTGCCGTTGCGTCGTTCAGATTCGGAATATTAACATTATTGGAATTCATTGCTTGCTCAGCAAATGGTAGCGCTGTAGTCTCCATAGGCGTTGTCGTCATTTCATCTGCAGCAGCATTCGCAACGAGATTCTGCGTAATGGCATCGCGCACCTCTTTAGTTGCCCGCGAAACGGCGGGCATCGAATAATTGTTCAAGAGCGCACACTTCTTGAAGCACTGTGCCGAATACTCCTTAGGGTTAGGCAACTTCAAATAGGCGGCGACAACCTTAGGTACGAGGCCGAATTGGTTAACGCCCATATTCTGCTTGGTGCACTTGCCATCAGCGTACTTCCAAAACAAGCGGTCGTTTTCCCGTTCCTCTGGCAACGTCGCAATGTACAGCCTATAGATGATAAAAATTAAGACGGTGGTCAAATGGTCGTAGGAAAAGTATCGTTCATAACGTGAGTTATAAACGCATTACACACAATAAGCAAACTTTTTCGCTTCGTGTGTATTACACACTGTGTAATAGCCTTTTTACAACTCATGTTATATAATATACTATTACCTATAGAGATCAATATAGTGTGCACTTGAAATAGTGAACGTTTTCTGTGTGCCGGGCATTTGGTAATTGTCCACCGTGACGATGAGCACGTGCCCAATATCGTTAATGTTCGCGCATTGCATGCGTGTGAGCTCTTCGCGATGAAGTTGCCCACTCACGCCCAGAATGAGGGCAACCTTCATTGCGAGGTATTTGCTATCCGGCGCTTCGGTCAGGAACGTCTCGATATCTTGACTGGTCAAAAGCGTGCTCTTTTTGGGACAATGACCCGACATGATCTTCTTTAAATGTTTGTGTATCGAGTAATAGACGCCGACGTCGACGCCCTCGCGGAGATTAATCATGTACTTGAGCATCGAGTAGCGAGCGCAGACTGACGGCGGTTTGAGGTTTGATGATTGATTCACGATAAAGTCGTAGAGGATTTCTTCGTTGGTGGTCATCGTGTCGTATTTCTGATTGCGCCACTCGCAGTACTTCTGATAGGCGGTGTCGTAGCCAATCAGCGTGCGGTCGGGGAGGGGCTTGGTGTGCACGCGCGGAATGTATGGTGATTGCGGTTTGGCAACGCTGCCTGCGGAAGTGGTCGGTTTGCGGATTTGCGAAAGTCGGGTTTGGGGCGTTTGCATATGGATTTGATTGTTTAGTTGGTAGTTTTGGGCGTCTAGCGCTGATAACGAGGTCGAATCTTCGTCGTCGCCGTCATTGTCCATGTCGAGTGAACGTGTCAGAAAACTAAACGTGTCTTCCATTTTATCTAAGTGAAATTGAAAAATTGAAAAATAACCCAAAAACTTCTTGATTTGAATTTAAATGATGAGATTTTTGAAAAGTGGGCGTTGGGAAATTTTTTAAAATTGTCAATGGGTAATCAAGAAATTTAAAAGGCGGGAAATTTAAATATGATTATGACAAGCTCAAGATAAAATGCTGAGTTGCCATATGTATTTCAAATCTTTGATAGTTTCATCAACTTTTCAATTAATTACAATTAATTTATACGATCAAATGTTTGCGTTTTGGCAACACTGAAACAATTATCAAAGCAAATTGTTGCCATAACCTGAAAATATTTTATGAAACACACATTGGGAGCGTTCTGTTTTATAAAATCAAACACATAAGAGATGAAACTAGATGAAACAAACCCAGATTACTGTGAAAAATCTCAATCGTGAACGGAGTTTATGTATATCATCGGTGGTTTTTCTAACCTGTAACTTACCTGTTTTTGTTCGTTTATTTCTTGTTTGCATTGATTTGTTCCCGAATCAATAAAACTCTGCCGAGAAAATAATTCTGCCGTCACTTAGCTTAACTTGGCTCAATTATTTCACGGAATTCGAAAAGTTTGATGCGCCAAGAATTATGCACGTCTTGAATATAATAAACACTTGTCACACAAGGGACTCGGCTCCGCAGCCATCTTGCGTACAATTGTAGTTTGTGTCACGTTCGCACACAAACAACTGTTCTGGAACGATATACAAGGTGTTGCAAATAAATAGCTGTATTTATTTTTGGTTTTCATTCTTTGATTAATTTTGTTACCAAGGTAGACAAAGACAAATTCAAAACGTTATCAACATAGAAATGAGTAATTAATTAAGAATGATTTCTCAACATTTCATTTTCTTATCGTAAATAATTAACAAAATACATGATCGCAGTCTCGTCGCTTATATCTCAACATAAAACTTCAAAGTTTATCTTATTATACAGGTAATTAAAGATAAAATTAACAACTGATTAAATTTTCACGCAGATTTGCATTGTAACTAGTCAGAGAGCACGAAAATTTAGTTTTGTTTGATTGGTGTTAAGTGCCATGTATAATCAATTTTAACTTTTAAGACAAAATTTTGTTTCGTTCGTCTCTATGATTTACCCTGTATGTGAAATAAATTTAGGCAATGTGTAAACAGAAGTGTGCAATAAGTTGCCTAGGGTAAACAACTTTCATAACCACATAACCTTTAAAAAGTGTGTTGGATTTTGAAGCCGACCGACAGCCAGACGAAGATTTCGTTGCGCACAAATCAGAAATCAAGCAAAGAACACAAAAGAAAACTTGAGTCAATCTTTATCATTGAGTAAAATTAAGGAAGAAATCAATTTTTAGGACTGTGAACACGCACACTTTAGATACGAAGTAACTAGTAAATAATCGCTAAATTATCGCAATCGGTAAACGCGACGCGTTGGCGTGACAATCGTTTTCGTAACATTTTGTAAATTACTTGTTCAAGTAGCAAGTACTTAAAGACGCGTTTAGTGTGCCGATAATCAGTAAAGTCGAAAACGGCACAGGCTCGACGTCTCGATATGCGTTTCACCAAATTGATTGTCGCCGCCGCGGCGACTTTGGCCAGTCTTTTCGTCGGTTACGTCGCGGCTGATAACGATGTCTATACACTTACGTACACCTTCGAGAATTTCGACGAAGAAGTCACCAAGCAGAATCACTTTGTCATGTTTTATGCCCCATGGTAAGCCATAACTTCATCAACAAATTGATTATAATCGAAATGGACACGTTAAACTTGTCTTATCTTAAGCCTAACCGGCTTATCGCATTTTATTTTTATCAGTAAAAATAACTTTTTACGTAAAAGGTAGCTTAAATTTCAAATATTTTTGTTTGAAATTTTTTTGCAAATACGATGAGCAAAAATAGTTGCGACGTTGCAACTTGTTTATTTAAATAAAAATGCGTCAAATTTAATATTGGATTTGCGATGTTGCAACATTTTCGATTAAATTAACCTTTTAGTTACCTAAATAGACACAAAAATGTTTCGAATCGTAAACTAGTAGTAAATGATTTGCGACGTTGCAACAATTTTAATGCAAATAATAACGAAAAATATTTGCGATTTTGCCACTTTTTCATCAAATTAACCATTTCTTTTTTTACCAAAATAGTCTCAAATAAGTCGCGTTCTTTTAGTTATTATTTTGAACATTTAAACACAGGGTATTTTCGCATCATAAATTAAAATTAATTTTCGACGTTGCTACATTTTCATTTAAATAAACATTTCAAATTTTAATTTAACCTGTCTTGAACACAAATATGACTATTTTAAATTTTATGGAAATATTGACGAAAACGAATTGCGACGTTGCAAAATTTTCATAAATAAAAATCTAAAAATGTAAACCAAAATAAAACAAATGTAATTTTCGTACAGGTGTGGACATTGTAAACGTTTGCATCCAACATGGGAAGAACTCGCCGAGATGCTCAATCAAGACGAGAGCAACGTGAAAATCGCCAAGGTGGACTGCACCACCGATAGCGACGTGTGCAATGCGAATGACGTCACCGGGTACCCAACACTCAAGTTTTTCAAAGTTGGCAACCCTGAAGGCATCAAGTATAGGGGAACACGCGACTTGCCGTCGCTCACCACCTTTATCACCGAACTTGTCAGTTTGGTAAGTCGCCATCTTGAAATTTGTAACACAAATATCTGAACGCCCTGTATATTTTTCTATTATTTATTAAACTTATTATTAAATTAAAAAACACACTGTATTTAACATTTCAATTGAAAGTTGTATAGGTATTTGTATGAAGTAGTGGAATGAACTCTTGATACTGAATTAAAGTAAAGTAAGTTAATTTGGGAAAAGTTAATTTTAGATGTTGGCAGTTATTTTTAATTTTTGGAAGTTGCGGCGTTTTGGGTGTTTTTTAAGTTTGTTTGGTTTATTTATAGAGTTTGGACCGCGAAGCCAGCGACAATATTCCCGAGGTGGCCAGCCTCGCCGAATTGACGGAAGATACGTTTGAAAAGCATGTCGCCAGCGGTAAACACTTCGTCAAATTCTATGCGCCATGGTGCGGCCATTGCCAAGTAATTAATTTTAATACACATATTTTTCTAAAGTGGACTCTATTCCTGAACATTTCAAATTTTTAACTTATTTTCTTATGTTCCGATGAAAATTTTTCAAAAAAATTGAAAATAGTTCGTTTTAAATTTAAAAAAATCAGATTTTAGGTAACACGGACTTTTCCAAAAGAATAATTTCACCTCGTAGATATTTTTCAACGAAAAATTAAAAACGAAAATTGAAAAATTAAAAATTTTGTTTGCTTCGTTGTTGCCAAGTACTTTTGGGAAAATATTTGGCGACAATTTTTTGAAAAGCATTTAATTAAATATATTATGTCTAATTAGAAATTGGCTCCAGTTTGGGATGAACTCGGCAAAAATCTGGGCGCTGTTGACAATGTCCAAATCGCCAAAATCGACTGCACGCAACACCGCACAGTTTGCAACCAGTTCGACATCAAGGGCTATCCAACACTCTTATGGATCGAAGATGGCCGTAAGGTAACCAACTGTCATTTCTTAACCAATTTTTTTTATTTAAATATATTTTTTTTTATTCTTTCGTTGCTATTTATTGTTTTCATTTATTTCAGATTGAGAAATATCAAGGCCAACGCTCATTGGACGAACTCGCCAGTTATGTAGCGCGCATGTCGGGCAGTTCCGCCCAGCCGGACGACAAACCCGCCGAGAAAGCCGTCGAAAAGGAAGAAGCATCGAATGTGATCACGCTTTCCGGCGACGACTTCGACCAAGGCATTGCTAAGGGCTTCACGTTTGTCAAGTTCTTTGCGCCGTGGTGCGGCCATTGCAAACGCCTGGCGCCCACTTGGGACGAACTCGGCCGGAAGTTTATCGGGCATCCGGATGTGGACATTGTCAAAGTCGACTGCACTCTTGAAGCTAACAAGGAGTTGTGCAATGCGCAGGAAGTCGAAGGTTTTCCTACCGTATTCTTGTTCAAGGACGGCAAACGTATTTCTGAGTACAACGGAAATCGAAGCCTGCAGGATTTGTATGAGTTTATTCAACAGCATCTTAGTGCGCATGACGAGTTATAAATTAAATAAAAAGTAAAACATTTAAGACAGACTCAAAACAGAAGACAAGAAAATAGTAAATAATTAATTAAAACAGGAGTAGTGTATGTTTGCGTGAAAGTTGGCCTTTTTGTTTTGTTTCTACATATTGTTTGTTTATAAATTGTGTGCGTGTTGTACTTCTACTTGTAATTATAGATAGTTCATTCCACGTTTCTCTTTAATGTCGACGAAAACGAAAATAGTCATCACCACAGAAACAGTTTTGGAGAATTTAATAAATAACAATTTGTATAAAACAAGTGAATTGTAAAAATGTCTGTTAGGCACCATTGTATTTTCCCATTTCCCCCATTATTTTTTGCCGTTTTTCGTATGGAAATAATGCACCCACAAGATCGACACTGGCCTCAATCGATAGGTAATTTAATGTAGTTTCAGAATATGTTGCGAAAATTAAGTTTGGGCTTTTAGTTTCAGAGATATAGCAGTTTTTCTGTGACGCCGCACTTTTCTTCGATGGAATTTTCATCTTCGGAGGCGTTTTTCGTATGGAAATAATGCACCC
>JARJDT010014021.1:0-29012 GCA_030264655.1 Leptusa sp. GC000079
GCAAATTTGACAATGAAAAATGCATTTTAGAGAAAAAATGCTTAAAACAAAAGTGGTGCAGAATTGAATTCTCTAAAAGATTGCCTCTATGCATTTTTTTCATAAAGTCCCTACGGTCTCAGATATGGCAATTTTAAATTTTCAATGATTTTTTTTTGAGGCTAGGTATTTTCCGATCTGGGCCAAAATCAAATCAGATCTATTCCCCATGGGTATCTACCACCTGTAAAAATTTCAGCTCGATCGGATCAGCGGTTTAGACGCTAGCGTCTTCACAAATTTAGTGCGTACAGACGCACATACATACGCCCATACATACACATACATACACACGGACATCACCCCAAAAACAACTTTTTTGGGTTCAGTGGACCTCAATTAGTGGATATTCATCAAAATCATCGACATCGAAAATCTGGGCCAATACGTATACTTCTTAGTCTATAGGTATTCACGAAAGACCGCGAAGTAAAAATCAATTTAAAATGGCTTCATGTTATAAAAGCAATTACAAAATAATACCAGTTTTACTTATAATTGTAAAGCAATTAAATATTATTCTGAACTACAATAGGATGCATACATTTTCAATTAACTGCAGTTTTTTTTATTTAAAATTAACTTGTTTGAATAATTTTAGTTCAACCAGTTGCGCCAGGTAGTGGCGAATAGCAAAACAAATGAATATGATTTACAATTTCACAAACTGAAACTTTCGATAACATTCTACAATAAATCCCTAAACGAAAATGAAATCAAGGCAAAATATTAAAACAAAATTGATATTGAATTATATTAAACCATAAACCGGCCCTTATAATTTAATTATAATATATAACATCAAGAAGGCCTTGCATTATGCGTTTATTATTTGAAAAATTGTTTACTTCGCGATATTTCCAAACGGCACGAAGAAAACGAAACCGCTTCCGTGTGGAGCTGAGTCGTTGGTAAGTTTAGTAACAAAATCAAAGCCGAATGCAGTATTGGCAGCACTGGTTGGGGTTGCCCGCTGCTGCGTCGAGTTCGAGTGGTTCGAGCACAGCAGCGCGTGGAGTGTCTTCAACATCGCAGGCAATGGCTACCAATAATTATTTTGGATTCACCCACGGTGGTACACAGTACAGGTAAGCATAATTATTTTGATAATAAGGAATTGCAACGAATGCTGCAAAGCGGGGCATGTTTGCGACATCGCGAGCGGTGCATCTACATTCGTTTGATCGTGTTGTTCGGGCACGGGTTTTGGTTAGGCCGGCGTCCTTGAGTCGATGCAATGGCGCCGGCGAAAGCCAAAACCGAAATCTACATGAGCCGATCGATATCCGTCTAACGAGTTCACGCGTCTTCCCATCAGACATGCGGGCATAAAATTTTTGCAATCCGTCTAGGCAAACAAAATCAAACAATAATAATAAAAAATCTCGACGCATTCTCGATTGCTTGTTAAATTGTTGAATAAAATAGCAAATAGTGGTAAGCGTTGTTTAAATACGGAGTTATTCTAGTGCTGCAGCCGCCACCGGCACAGCTTATCAGACAGCGCAAACCGGTTACGCAGTAGCTGCCCCAGCGACAGCCGCCGCCGCCGCCACTTACACAACCCAGCGTCCTGCTGGCTATGAAACTGCCTATCAGACGGCCACCACGCCAGGCACTTATGCGGCAGTAGGCGCTGGTGCGGCGTCCGGCTACGAGTACGGTTACGGGCGGCCGGCCGCCACCGGGTATGAGGCTAGCAAGAGCTACTACCCGCAGGCGGCAACAGGACAAGCAGCCACTGGCTACGCGGCCGCTTACGATCAAGCGCAAGGCGCTAAACAAGCGACTTACGCGACCCAATTCGCAGCGCAGCGCAATCAGGCTCAGCCGCAAGCACAAGGCGCTGTAAGTTACCCCCCAGACCACTGTAGACCCCCTCGCTAATCTCTTGTTGCTTGTTATTGAAGACTGTAAGTGCCAAACCAGCTCAATACACAGGGACGTATCAGGCCAACGCGAGCGGCTACCAAGCTGCGTATGCACAGGCGGCGACTACCATCGCTGCGCAGCCGACAACTCAAGCTAAACGTAAGCACCTCTCATACATAGTAGTCATTCAAATTGTTACATTCGACGCATTATTCGCTCAGAAACAAATTCATCTTATTCGGGTTACGACGCCGCTTTATATTCAGCAGCAACAATGTACGTCGCCCAGCAATCGACCAATCAGCAGAAGCCCGGATGGCAGGGATACAAGAAAGCGCCCGGTGGCGCTAAGAATATGCGCTCCAAGGCGCCGCCGAAACCACAACAGTTGCACTATTGCGAGGTGTGTAAGATCAGCTGCGCGGGGCCGCAGACCTATCGCGAGCACTTGGAGGGCCAGAAGCACAAGAAGCGCGAGGCGGCTACGAAGATGACTGCGTCGCCGGCTGTCACCAGTCAGAATCGCGCTGGCAACTCGTTGCGATGTCAATTATGTGATGTCACTTGCACAGGTAAATACTTGCACACTACTTCACTATCACTATTAAGATAAATGGCAAGGAGAATTTCATTAATACCCAATGTATTTAATGGCCAGACACCTTGCAAAAGTAACGAATAGTTTTCTACTTGAGTGCTTTATCTGATGAAAACACGCGAGAAAAACAATTCGAACAGTTCGCCCAAAAACGACGAAAAAACGCATTTTTATTCAACAAAATGTTTTTGGCTTAAAAACGATAAAAAAACAAAATTGAAAATTTTATAAAAAAAATTGTATTTTTTAGAAGAAAAAGCATATTTTCTTGATTAAAAATGATGTTGAAAGACTTTGTAATTTTTAAAGAGTTGGTATTTTTGTTGTATGAAAATGCATTTTTTCGTCGTTTTTTAGGAGAAAAAAAGCATGTTTCAAACAAAAAGCGTATTTTTCAGAACAAAAGCGAATTTTTCAGAATAAAAATGATATGTTTAAAGACTTCATGTAATTTTTAAAGATTTGGTATTTATAAATTGATTTTTGTTGTAGAAAAATGCGTTTTTCCTCGTATTTGGGCGAGAAAAGCATGGTTTTTAATGAAATAAGTATATGATTTTCAGTCCGCTTAATGTCTTTTTTGTTCTTTTCTTATCCATTGCTTGTTTTTTGTTGGCATCTTCGTCGTTTAGGCAATGACGCTTATGCTGCCCATATTCGTGGCTCCAAACATTCGAAGGTGGTGATGCTGCACACAAAACTTGGCAAGCCTATCCCGCCGATCGAGCCGGAAGTAATCGGCGGCGCCCGCAAGTCCATTACAGCCGCCCCAAAGATTAACTTCGTGCAATCAGGCAGTCTTGGCGTCCAGGCGCCCAATAACGGCGATGCTAAAGAGGACGAGATTGAGGATTCTCCCGAGCCAGACATTCAGCCGGTCGGGCAGGACTATATTGAGGAAATCAAGAGTGAAGATGGTAAAGTGATCAGTTTCAACTGCAAACTGTGCGAGTGCCGCTTCAATGACCCGAACGCGAAGGAGATGCACATGAAGGGCAGGCGTCATCGCCTGCAGTTTAAGAAGAAGGTGAATCCTGATTTAGTAGTCGATCTCAAGCCGTCCCTTAGACAGAGGAAGATTCAAGAGGAGAAGATGCGACGCGCTGTAAGTATTCATGACCATTACATTAATTAATATTAATAATAAAAGTTGAATTGCGACACTTGTTCCTTTTGTTATATCAAGATGATTTATAACAAAATTTTAGAATGGTCGTAGAACAACCATGACGAATTGCTTCACACTGATAAACACGAATACTGGTGGTTTATTGGTTTTTCTTAATTCGTACAATTTTTCGTATCTGTCATATTTATTCGATTTGGTCATTTTGTAGTTAATATAGTTAATCCAATTAACAAGAAAACAATGATATTCATCAGCCAAAAATGAAAAATATCAAAAAATCGCAGAAAATCAAAAAGAAAGTTATTTTCAACAAAAATTATAATTTTATTTAAAATATTGATAATAAATAAAAAACAAATTATTTATTTAGTAAAAAATTAAAATAGTTATTTACATAATATACAAATAACAAGAAACTATAGAAATAATTATAAAAATGATTATTTGTTTCTGAAAGGCACTGCGGGAAGAATACTGGCAACGTCGCCACATGACTGCCGACGATGAAGACGAGCGCATGTACTGGGAGGAGCGTCGTCGCTACGAAGAGGACTACATGGAGTGGTGTCGCCGCGGCAACATGGGTCCGTTCCCGCGTGGCAGGCCTCCGTTCCCTGGCAATGGGCCACCGCCAGTAAGTCGTAGAATAAAGTTCGCAAATAAACACAAAACGGCAAGCAGAAATTCCGGTATTCATCGTTGAGTGATTGCTGGCCAGACCCTTGCTAAAGAAACCTTGGGCTTGGCATCTATTGTTAATATTAAACAGAATAACTGTTAATGTACCTCATTTTCCAAGTACATTCTTATAAATGTCTTGTTTTGTGTTTTTTGTTCGCTTGTGTTTGTTGATTGTGGCATTGTTAGTTCTTCCAGGGACCGCAAATGGCACGCCGCATCGAGTCCAACGATGATCGCCATGTGATGGCTCACCATGCGGAAATCTACCCGAAGGAAGAAGAGTTGCAGAGCATTCAGCGCATTGTTTCTCACACCGAGCGCGCTCTCAAGATCGTCTCGGATCAAATGAGTGACACTTCGGTAGTCGTCGCTGCGGCAACAGCCCTCAAGGAGGAGGCTACTGCAGATAAGCCGGATGGTGAACATGCTGCTGATAGCAAGGAGGAACCGCAGAATCAATCCGAACCTAAAGAAGATGGCAGGGACAATCAACTGTAAGCCTGCAAGACGGCGTCCGTTAATAGTCTATTTTAAATTGCCTGCTTTTCGTTTGTCAGCTTTTCTTTCCAAAGGGAAGAGCGCGACAGCAACAGGACACTCAAGGGCGTCATGCGTGTGGGGCATCTCGCCAAGGGCCTCCTTCTACAGGGTGACACTAACGTTGAACTCGTTGTTCTATGCGCGGATAAGCCAACACTCGCGTTGCTGCGCTCAGTGGTCGATATGTTGCCCACCGCGCTGAAGACTGTGTCGCCGGATAACAATTACACGGTGACGATCAACGCCGCCGAGGCGGGCTTCACCGTCACTGAGGCGGACTTGGCCGTGCTGGTGCAATTGACCAGTCCGGTGATGCGTGAGCAAGGTTAGATTATGAATGCTTGAGTGTTGCTTGAATGCTTGCGGTTGGCTGTTCACAATGTCGCAAGAAATTGTGAAAGCTGAAACAACTTGAAACAGTACTTGGTAATAAGGCGCAGGGTTTAAGCTGATGGCGCATTCCGCATGCGCCTTCAGAATGGAAATTCCAAATTTTCTTTCATTTTCAACATTTTTCTTTTTGCATAATTGAATGATTTTTTGTGATTATGATTACGAGCAAGTGTCAACAGGGCAATGGTTACTGCAGTAAAGAAACGAAAATGATGAAGATTGAAAAAATGTGCAAATGCGCTTTGTGATTCTGAGCCGAAGCAGCTTAAACCTTGAACGAATCATTGATAATTATTGGACACTATCTACGATTTATTGATCGATCGACTTGATTGACTTGACTTGCGACTGGTAATAACTTTCCTTGCAGAGTTGAAGTTCACGTTGGCCGTTGACGTTGCCGTTGTTTGTTTTACTGCTCTGATTTAAGCGTTTGTTTAGCGATTTGTTGAAGCAATGCAATAGTAGGTCCAATACTTATAACGATTGTACTGTGCTGTTTGGAAGTGATTTTAGGTGAGGTGGTGTGGGAGAAGGATTTTTGACCAGCGCACACGCACACTTTGTGCACTTGAACGCAGTGCAGACATGCAGTGGCGTGCACGATGGTCAAACACCCTTTCTTTGATGTCTAGAAGCTGCGAGCGGCGGGTTGGACCGGGATGTTCTCGCACGCGGCAAGTGTCTCCAGGCGCTGGCAGCCCTCAGACATACCAAATGGTTCCAGGTTTGTGTCTCTTCTCACACCGCGCATCGCGCATTCGCGACAATTTCTAGTTTTCTTATTCAAACATTTTATTCAAAAAAAACTACGGTCGATATTCAATGCAATAAGTATCGATTGGGAATGTGCATTTTCAATTCCGACCTCTTTTCTTATTAAATCAATCAATATTTTAGATTTCAAAACATTTTTCTTCAAAGTATAAAAATAAAATTCAAAAATTGCAACTAAAGAAATGTCACAACTTGATCCAATCGATAATTTTTACGATTAACTTATTTAAATAAACTAAACTTAGTGTTAGATCTTGTTTTCTAATTTGTTTATTGTTTTTCACAATATTCCACTGCGTGGGTGTTAAAATAACGGATGTTTATAGGCTAGAGCATTGGGTTTGCATTCATGCGTAGTAATCATACGCATTTTGCGCGATCTATGCCAGCGTGTGCCCACTTGGGCGCCGCTCAGCCCATGGGCTATGGAGCTATTGGTTGAGAAAGTGATTTCGTCCACGCCTGGCGGCGTACAATTGTCGCCTGGAGACGCTCTGCGCCGAGTCATGGAAGCCGTCGCCGGGGGATTGCTGCTTCCTGGCGGTCCTGGATTGGGAGATCCTTGCGAGAAGGACAGTCCAGATGCTGCCGTCGCTTTGACGGCACAACAACGAGAGGATCTTACTTGTTCTGCCCAGTTTGCTTTGAGATTGATTGCGTATAGACAAATATACAAAGTGAGTTCGGAATTTTTTTTGTTTTTTATAAATTGCAATTTTAAATATACTTTAAGGTTTTGGGAATGGAACAATTACCAATGCAACAAAAAATATTCCGGCGGGATCGATCAGCACGTAAACGTCGTCGTTCAGGTGGCGAACAAACTGATTTTGAAAGTGAGTTCATTATTTAATCAATTTATTGAATGACATTTAAATATAATGTTGACTATTCGTTTAGGTGATACGGGTAAAATGGTGAAAACTGAAATCGATACGAATTCGCAACAGGAACCAGCCGCGTCCAAATAGACTTCACTTCAAAATTATTAACACTTAACTACTCAGAACTCGCGCGGACTAAATTATGTAGGTTTGTAATAATTTTAGTTCCCATTCGAGTTAGAAAAAAGAAAATGCGTTTTACACTTCTCGACGAAGACTTGATTGAGATCTTGAAGAATGTTACTATTGACGAATTAATAATATGAATGTAACTATCCATAGGTAGTATTTTGATTTACTTAGATGTATCTTGTATGAATAGATTCTAACAAATGCGCCCATGCATTTATGAAACAATACAGGCAAATAAAGTTTAATTTTATTTTTTATTTATATCTACATTCAACTCTAATGAAATAATATAATAAAGGAAAGGAATATCCTGACTGAATAAAGTAATTAATGAAAAACAAATTGATTTCCTGTGCAATGTAATTGATTAGATTTTATTTTATTGACTTTATTTATGTTTTATGACCATTTTATTATAGACACTGATCAATCATGAAGCGTCGAAGTGCTCTTAATATTCAGTTTTTACTTTTCTTTGCTATAATAATAAATGAATCAAAGTTGCAAATAATGGATTTGGACATGGGCCATAACAAAGTGACTCGATAAAATTAAAAGCTTTTTTTTTTATTCACGTATTAAATTGCATTTGTAGATTTTTCGTTTTTATACTTTCATGACGCCCTGCACGGCGGAAGTCTTGGAAGAAGCATCCGTTAGTAATGTGCAAATACATAAAACCCAAGATAAGAGCGGAACAAAGTATTTGATAGATTATGATTTTCATCTGAGCGGCGACCTGAACGATTTTAAAGCTGAGATTTTATTCTCGCGCTGTGCAAGCCGTGAATCTCTAGATTCTTGCGCTCAGATGCCTGTTTTGTCGACAAATGCTGGGTGCAAGTTTGTCACCGCTTCAAATGCGGCTTGGACGCCCCTTGTTAATTGTTCTAAACCTGCAGTAAGATGCCCTCTTAAAAAGGTAATAAATAATAATATTAAGCAAACTCATTAGTTAAGTAGACTTCAGACTTATGTGATTTCCTTTGATTTAATTAATGATTACATCGTAATTTTTCAACCTTTCACCTCAGTTTCCACACCGTTTCGAGTTCTGGTTACCTATTTCAAAACGCGAGTTGTAAAGAAGCTATTACACATGAAGCGAAAAAGTGTGCGCTATTTCGCGAGTGTGTAATGCCTTTACAACTCGCGTTATGTACGATACTTTTCCTACGACCATTTTAAAATTGATTTAATTAAAATTTCAATAAAACTGAAGTCTGATTTATAATGCAGGTATAAAACGAAAATTAACGTTAACATTTTTAAGGGTTTTTATAAGTTTCGGAACTGTCAACTAGACCTCAAACTGTACAATTTCATGCCGTTGGGTCGTGCTTACTGGCGCATACAAATCAGTATGTCCGTGAACGAAAAGCGCTTGTGTATGAAATGCGAAGGGGCAATCGTTAAATAGAATGCTAACTGGCATAAATGGAATGTTAATTAATATTACTCTTGGGTGTAGGTGTTATTTGTACTGCTTTCGTTTCAGTTTCTAATTTCGGTTGTAATTACGTCTAGTTTATTCTTCTTTCATTCGAAGTTTTGTTATTGTAATCGTTAAATTGTAATAAAAGCTAGTTATTGTTCTCATTCTGTTTACAATAATTGTTGCATTGTCTTACTGAACCATTCAATATGCATCAAACTATCAGTGATGATACACATTGCACCAGGCAAAATACATACATAGAGATACAAACAAAACAATTTGTAATACAAAGTAAAACTTAAGTAATTTCAACTTAAAATGACTAATCAATAAATCAATAACTACTAATAATCAATAATATTAAAAGTTACAAGAAAAAGAAGATACTCCCTTAACCAATTAGAACAAAAACAAAACACAGAGATCAAACAAACATAATTCATAAGTATTCGTTAACAATTTCAAACATTCCTTTTCTTTGAACACAATCAATGGAACAACGAACTTATCAAGTAATATGAAATGATAAACATAAAATTAAGAATTAAGTAGTAGTCACAAAATAAAAATAAGATATTTGGTAACACGCAAAGCTAAGCTAATCCTAATATAAATGTACAATTGGAATACTTAACTTCAGTAACTAATGCTAATTAACTATCTTATTACTTATTAAAGCTGTTTTGGATTGGGATAATGGGAATGGGAGATTGGAAGACACAATACGTTTCTATTGTTTCAATATTAAATATGATGCTGTTGCTGTAACCGACGTATCTGCTCTTCAAGTTCTTTAACGCGCGACTCGCTATTTGCCAACTGTTTCTTGGTCAGCCGCAGTTCATCACTTTGGAGCTTGTACGCTCGCTTTAACTGCAACAAAAAAACAAATAAATTGAATTAAAATGACTACATAGAAACAGCTTCTAACTAAACTTACATCATTCTCACTGTTGATATTGTCTCCAATCGTGTTGATCTGTTTCATCAACGGCAGATCATCAGTGAGCTCTTTATTGTTCTGCATATTACCGAACAATTGCTGCAACTGATGAAACTTGGTGCTTTGATTCGTGTTAGTTTTCTGGCTTTTTTCATTGAGAACATCTTTCGGCCGGTAGTCAGGCACAGTTTCCCGCGACAAAAACGCAAACTTCTTCTGATTGTTCTCATTCGACTGATTGTGACCAATCAGTTGCTGCTGCTCAATCATAGGCGATAACGGCTTAAAAACGCGTGGTTGCGTTTGATAAGCGGTGACATTCTCGCCAGTCTTAAGCGACATCAGCAAGGGCATTGCGTCCCGTCCATTGATCCATTCGTGTGCGGATAGCGCCGGCTTGGCGGAAGCCGTGTCAGGATAAAGATCCTCATGAAACTGGTCGCTCTTTCTCGGCACGATCATGCAGATCGGCTCGCAGAGGCCCTTCGTCGCATGGAGCTTATAAAAGCGGAAGACTTCACATTGGGTCGATTTGAGGCCGCGTTTGGACATGAAGCCGAGTCCGCGTTGCGGGTTCCCCGAAAGGAATTGGTTCAAGAAGTAGATGTACGGCGCTTCGTCGACGATCTCGTAGTAACGTATGTTGCCGTCGCCTTTGCCCGCTAAGTAGACGATGTTCGTGTCGTGGTCGTAATAAGGAAAGACGATACCCGACGAGGAGTCGATTGTGTCCGTGTTCAATGCGTGCGTTAAGTTGGTTTGGTCCCATATCGAGTATTGGCGGTCGGAATGTCGCGAAAATCCGGTGGTTAAAAGACGCCCGGAAGTACCTAGGAATGTTACTTTGCTTGCTTTGGACCCCGCATGACAGACACCCTCCTAAACCACAATTCCCAATCTAAACTTGTATAAAAAAACATTTATTTAGTAGACTTACAGCTTTGACTAATCCACTTCGCGGTTCGATAATCCGCAACTTTTTGTCTTTGCAAGTTGTCGCGAGAAGACTGCCGTCCCGATTCAGTGCCATACAGTAAATTACATCGGGGTGGCATTCGATTATATTCACGGTGTTGCCTTTCTCGATGTCCCAAACAATTACCTGTTACATTACGAAACGCATAAAATTATTAATTGCGTTTGCGGAATTTATGAAATTAGTTAACGGAACGAAACGGCAAGTAAAAGAATGGGAAATAAAGTGATTATCAACATGCAACGCAACTATTTACATTGCTAAATTAAAGCGAAAAGTGAAAACAACACAAAGATTGTCGATTGATTGCAATTTCCATAAATGAATGAAAACGAAATTTTGCATTAGTCTTACCAAATGGTCGAAACCGGCGCTGAAGAGAATATTCTCGGCGGTTGGATGCCATTCAATATACGAAACGCGCCGTTTATGTCCGACCAGTTCGACAAGCCAGTCATTGAGATGCATCGACAAACCATTGTCGGGAATGTGCCACAATTTAATCTAAACCAATTTCAACAAGTTTAGAGAAAATTTACGAGAAAATCTCGTAGCAAACAAGTTTGCATTGGCAAAGCAACTAAATTACTTACGGTGCAATCATCAGAACAAGATGCGATGACGTTATCATTAAACGGATTCCATTTGATGTCCAAGACAGCGCCTCGATGGCCTGTCACACGACTTGCGTTGAAATCCAAACGACCCGTCTAATATTAGAAACCATCACAAGAATAATTGGTTAATCAGCGACTAATTAAAAAAATCGGGTAATCTTACGCTGTCAAGTGGCAATACGACGAAAGCACCGCCGCCGGCCACTTCGGTGACGATGGCGATGAATTTCGGATTGACGGCGCAGAATTGGGAGTCGTGCGCGTTCTTCGTGATCTGTATGTTCTCGTAGCATTTCTCACGTTTTGCCGGTTCGCCGTAAACGTGACGAAACTTTGAGCTGCGGACGCCGCGAAACCATAACTAAAATTATGCATAACGTACTCAATTAATGTGAAACGCACTCATTGAAACTTCAAATATATTCAAATTAAACAACTCATTGAGATTCTCAGCTGAGCTGCGGATGATCTCATCTGTACATAAACAAAACAACAAATTCCACTTAAAGCAACTTAAACTTTAAATATTTTATACATATTTATAAAAACAGATTGTTTTAACGCATTTTTGTAGGGATTTTGCGAACCTTTTTTGGTTTATCAGTTTGCATTTGTGAGCCTGATTTATTTTCCGCTCGCGATGACACTTTTTACTCAGTTTGAATCTGTTTTAATTTTAGGCTGTTAGCCCTGAGTTAATTTTAGTCACACTTAGTTTTTTATTTAGTTATTTTTAATATTAGGTAATTATGGTTTAATAAACGATTTGAAATTAATGCATTTACACAATTTCAATTACATCAACAAAACTGCACTAAAGCACCGATACTGGTTTGCGCGTTTGCGGGACGTGCGACCTCTAAACTTTATATTTATGTAGAGTTTCCACCGTCAGTGTAATACTAAATAACTCAGTATTATACGTTGTAATAGACAAGTAGATGTAATGACGATTTGGCGAAGGTGCACCACGCAACGCCTTCACGTTTCATTTCTCACGTCGCTTCATTTCACTAAACTTTATTGACTAATTGAAATTTTCAATATTCAAAACTTTTCTAGAACCACGTACTCTAGTAAAAGGTGGCAAATAAACCTGACATGATTACTTTTATGTATGTAGTTTAAAGATAAAGACGATAACGCCTTCCTTTCCGTTATCAGAACATTTGAAAATAGCCATTAAATTTGCACATGAAATAACTAGGTAAGTTTTACAGAGAATTAGAAAAAAATTTCAATTATCTACTTTATCATTAAGCAATAAATAGTTTTCGGTTTCTAAACGAATTCGAAAATAAAAACAAGAAATTAAATTAATTCATATGACGATAACAATTAATTTATGTAACCGTTTAATTATATAAATAAATAAAATGTGCATTAACGTTATTGTTATTTCTTCATTCAATTTCCCTTTCATTAAAAATGCATTGAAACTTTTAATTAAATGCTGCAAAAGTGCACGCAACGCAAACACAAGAATAAGATGCATTCACGCTTTACGCTTAATGAAAATGCGCGGTATTTTTACTTCTATTTGTTCCGCATTTTACTAATTACACTTTTTTTTACATTTCTTTAGATTTTTTCATCTTTTAATTTGGCTATTAACAAACAATTCAATTCAAAATTGTTTAAAATCATTGAGGTTTAATTTTTTGCAATTAATATTTTGAAAGTTATTTCAGAATAATTAAACCGAAATGATGAAAATATGAAAGAATGTACAAAACTTCACCATACAGACAAATAAAACAATAAAAAACAATAGTTGCGCAATTAATCCAAAAAGCAAGCAATAAATTAAAATAAAGAAGCAAAACTCACCTGTGAATTTGTCATTTTGTAAAGGCGAAATAAATTGTGCACGAAAACTAAACACAAGCAAACGAAGAACGGAAATCCAATATTTCTCGCATGCAAAACCCAAAATCCGAGCGAACTTAAATCACAACTGAAAAACAAATGTATACAAAAATAAACAGTATGCAATAATGAATGAAAAGAGCCCAAAACAAATCGAACTCTATCTGATGATTTATGTAATTATTTATATTGAGCACTTTCTGCGAGGTGCAATACTCACACGAATCGCGATGTAATTAAAGCGCAACGCGCGAAATTGTAATGGCTAATGGATGGTTTTGGTTGTTTAGTTTCGAATTGCAAACAATTTTACACTGTTTCAACCCCACCAAGCCACCACATAAAGGCTTACGTGAATGTTTTCACTTGAATTCTTTGCACTTTTAAGATTTACAATATTTTACTTAATATACCTATATGTATAGCAAAACAATTCAACATTCAACAAAACGTGTTTGCTTTCCAATGTTCGCCAATGTGCAATGTGCGTTTAGAAACTTTTTCCATTCATTTATTATACATTTATCAAGCGGTCAAAAGAAAAACCATTTAGAACTGGCTTTGAGAATGAAATAATAAAAACATTAAAAACCTAGGGCTAAAAATGTCGTAGATTTGAATGTTTATCTACATTAACCAAGTTTAGAAATCGTCAATGCGACAATGCATATTAGAAAAGGTAATGTATTGCCATTAAACTTGATGAGTATGCTAAATTGTCATCAATGTTAATCAACAATAAAATCATAATGTAATTTATTCACATTTCCATCCATATTTAAAATAAACAAAATTATAAAGTAATATTAAAGAGTAAAGAACTCAACAAAGAAGACAAAATCAAAATGAAATGCAAGGCTATATGATTTGAAAATAGGTGGCTTTGTGTCGCCCAGTAGTAGAGCTTTTAGAAAATGAAGAAATAATAGCAATTTCATGAATAAAATTAATTTGCGATTCCGTGGATTTTTAGCGCACCAAGCCGTGAAAACTAAAGCGTCTAACGGTCAAACACATGTGCAAAGCCTTTTAACAAAGCCGCACAACATAAGGACTTACAACAAATAAATGTAATAGCAACAAGTGTTCAAGAGAATTTGTTTTCGAATAGGAATAGGCCATAATCGCCGCTAACGTATCGCAGATTTTCTGATTCTTGAACACTCGGTACTTACATTAGATACAAAGCGTGCTTTGTGGGTTTTGATAAAATTAAAAATTGTTTTTTGTCCGTTTCTCGTTACATTCTGACTCAAAAGTGCAAAGACCCATCAGCGAAGCGAAGCGCATTATTTACAAAACCAAAACACAACTATTTTATGACGCTTTTGTGCTCTTATACCAAATGTTTCAGTAAATAATTATTACTTATTTTAAAAATTATTTATACGTAATTTTGAAAAATGCAACGTAATATAAAAAGAAATAACGGAATATAACCAGAATAAAATTGAAAAATTCTCGGAAATATTAATCTGAAGTGAATTAATTCGATATCATTATCAGCATATCACTTATAAATGCAGATAAGGCGTGTGCTTCTGTAAACAGAAAATATGCGAATGCAAAACCACAACCTAGAAAAATATCTGAAACTTGATAATAAAGGGCAAAAATAATTTAAAAAATATTACACCGAATATTTTAAAACAAAGAAACCGGCAGATAGTAAACTGATTTTGTGAAAACATTACAACTACTAGAAAAAATTGTAAATTATAGTAAAATCTCGAGTAAAATGCACCAAAAAATGAGGCGATTATGGGTTCAGAAACTCACCCTTGTGGTAGGCTTAGTGCATGATCGATTGTCAATGGTCGCGGCGTTTTTGTCAGCTGCTTTCTTCGATGGGGACGCCGATGCCGACTTTATTTCTGGATTGCAAAACATACCAATCAAATGAAAACAAGCGCGAGAAGCAGAGGAATCCCGAACCCGAAGTCGAGTTCAAACACTAAACACGACTAAATTGAAATTGTAAATAATGCAGCGGCGTCCGCGGCGCGCAATGCATTGATGCTGCAATCTGCAATGCTAAGCTCATGCAACAATCAGCAAATCGCTACTCCACGCTACTCGCACTCACACTACACAACGTGCTACACTATCGCACTAAACTCAACCCAACGCCCGCATACGATTGAGAGGTGCGTTCGGTAATAGTTGTTGAGTTCTATTACTTCTATTACCTCAGCGAGGTAAATTGATCCTCGGGGACGAGTGTGTAATCAAATTTTTAAATTTCGAAATATGCTGGATTTGTTTTGGAGAACGCAAAACTAAGTAGGCTAGTGTGCTTCTACTGCTTCTGCCATCTTCTGTTAAGACTATGGCAGTGTAACTTATGCAAAACACTTAACAAAATGGAATTATCGAACGACAATATGTACAAGTTGTTAAAAATGAGCACTCTGGTCGTATTTTCCGAACGCAACTCCAGCTAGCATACAGAGGAAATACAGTGAGTACACTAAAACTGGGAATAAAGCGAGGGATAAAGTAATCAAAGGCGCCTTTTCAAATTATTTATTAGTTTATCACCTAGGTGTGTATTGCAATTTCTGAATTTAATCGGTTGCATAATCAGATATTGATTATCATAGGTTGGGATTGGAAAAGATTAAAATTCTATACCTATAGTTCAATTTCTCTCCTGCAAAAAGTTTTAACATCAAATCACAAATACGGAGTGATCAAATTATCTTGAAGCTTGATTGAATTTTGCGTCATGTTAATTATCCTTGGGCGTTAGCACCGAGCTGTATTGTGAAAATAATGCCTGCTTCTGCTATGTATGATTGTCACAAGTTAATTATTAAAAGCAAATTATTTTTGAAAAAATAAATTTAATTTTTTTCGATCACTAGGTACTTTGAGTCAAAACTTTTGAGGTTGGTTTTCTTATCAACTTTCGTCCAAAGTGCCCAAAACTAAAAAAACAACAATAAATTATATAAAAGAATGACGGAAGCAACTAGTGAATCACAGAAGAAACATTGGAGCCACCTGAGGAAAGTGCTCGAGCGGCCGGGCCCATTCAGTCATCCAGACTTCGAGCCATCCCCTGAGATCCTAGACTTTATATCGAATGACTGCAAGATTCTGGTGATAGGCGCCGGCGGCTTAGGCTGCGAACTGTTGAAAGACTTAGCGCTGATGGGCTTCAAGCACATTCACGTCATCGACATGGACACAATAGAGCTCTCAAACCTAAACCGTCAATTTCTCTTCCGGACGAAAGATATCGGCAAGCCAAAGGCGGAAGTCGCCGCCGGGTTCATCAACAATCGTGTACAGGGCTGTCAAGTCATTCCACACTTTTGCAAGATACAAGACTACAATGAAATTTTCTACCGGCAATTTCACATTGTGGTCTGTGGACTCGACTCAATAGTCGCACGTCGTTGGATCAATGGCATGCTGATATCGATGCTCGTTTACGATGACGGCGTTCTGGACCAATCTAGCATGATTCCCATGATTGATGGCGGTACAGAGGGTTTCAAGGGAAATGTTAAAGTGGTCTTGCCAGGCATGACAGCATGCATCGAGTGCACCTTGGATTTGTACCCGCCACAAGTGAACTATCCCCTATGTACCATCGCGAATACACCGAGATTGCCTGAACATTGCATCGAATATGTGAAAGTCATACTATGGCCCAAAGAAAACCCATACAATGTTGTCATCGACGGTGATGACCCCCAGCATATTACGTGGATCCACGAAAAATCCGCAGAGCGCGCCAATCAATTCAACATCACTGGTTTGACTTATCGGCTGGTGCAAGGCGTTGTCAAGAACATCATTCCTGCTGTTGCATCGACAAATGCCGTTATTGCAGCCATTTGCACCACTGAGGTCTTTAAAATAGCGACAAGTTGCTGTGTGCCAATGAACAACTACATGGTGTTTAATGATGTTGATGGCATTTATACGTATATGTATGAAGCGGAAAAGAAAGACAATTGTCTGGCGTGTTCGAGTGTGCCGCAAACACTGGAAATCAGCGATCCGCACAAGATGAAACTCAAAGATGTTATTCAAATACTGTGCGAAAGCGCCTCATTTCAAATGAAAAATCCGGCGTTAACGACGAGCGTTGATGGTAAAAACCGAACGCTCTATATGACAGGTATCAAAAGCATTGAGGAGCACACCAAAGATAATCTGAACAAGTCTCTAGTCGAGTTGGGCCTCCAAGATAACATGGAGATTATGGTCGCGGACGTGACGTCACCCAATGCTATTGTTTTAAAGTTGAAGTTTTTGAACGGTGATGTGCAGATGGACTGAGTAATATACGTATACACTTTCCTTATTTATTTTATCCTAAAACAAGCTGAAAATTAAAGAATTTTTGAATTTAATATTATCTTTTGTAATTTGTGTTTGTAGCACTCAGTATGGGAGTAATTCAAATTTGGCGCGAAAATCTAGTAACTTCTAGGGAGTTATACGTGTGGCAGGGCTGCTTCCGTTTCGGCGGGTAAATGTCAAATTTTGATGTGGGTCACGTGACGCAATTCTTGCACCACGTTCCGTTCGACCGTTCGTAATTTCGTCGAAGTCGTTCAAGTTTCGTGAAGCTGTGCGACATGGCGGACGAGAAAGATGTGGCCGAAAAGACGATCGCCGAGGACTTGGTCGTCACCAAGTACAAGATGGCTGGAGAGATCGTAAACCGTGAGTGACCTCTTTGTTGACACTCGCTTGTTATTTGCGTCACGTTTGGCGGCTGCTATGCGACGTTGCAGGCGATTGTTTCGCGGATTCCCATATGGCCACATGCACACAGCCGGCCTGCGACCGCAGCCAGCCATGTGCTAGGCATGTTTTTGAATGAATCCGCAATTCCGCAGCTTATCCTTGTTATGCTCCTGAGGGAAATGCTTGAAAACGTTGCTTGCGTTTGCTTTCAGGTGTCTTGAAGCAAGTCTTGGACAAATGCGTGGCGGGGACTTCAGTGCGCGAGATCTGCGAGCTCGGCGACAAGCTCGTGCTCGTGGAGACCGGCAAAGTGTTCAAAAAGGAGAAGGACCTCAAGAAAGGCATTGCGTTTCCTACATGCGTCTCTGTAAATAATTGTATTTGCCACTTCTCACCTGTGCCTAGCGAGTCTGACTACATGCTTAAAGATGAAGATGTAGCCAAAGTGTAAGTTCACCCTTTTCCAATAATTAATAAAAATAGCAGGGTCAACATATCTAAATTTTGACTATCGAGAATTCCGATATACTTCCACGATATGTATCGAGTATATCGATATACATATAAGTGGCGTTCGTTTATTCAGTTTGCTTAGCTAATCTCAATTAATTTTGGATTTGGTGCCTATTTTGGTTGTTATTTTATTTTTTTACAGAAAAAATACATCGGTGAATGATAACATGCTTTGCTAAAATATTTTTTGCCGAGACAAAATAAATAAAATAAAAAAACAAATATAATTGCGACAAAAATTCAAAATTAACTGAGATTAGCGAAGCAAGCTGAATAAACGAACTCCACTCTTGTTTGTAGGTATAACTTTAGAACTTCCAACAGGATTTTATTGTGCCGTATTCTTTTTTAATAGACAAAGATAAATATATTCAAAAAATCTTACCTAAAAGTGTACACAAATAAATATATGCACAAAGGTGCAAAGCATATGAATATCAACTTTTAATCTCAAATTAGTACTCATTTATACTTGTTAAAAATATCGGAAAATCATTAAATTCAATCCAACGTCAAAATATCGCTATATGTATTTATTCGATATTTTGACCCTTTGTAATTAAAAAAACAATGGAACAATAATTGTGTTTTTAGTGATTTAGGTGCACACGTTGATGGCTTCATAGCAGTTGTAGCACATACAATCGTCGTGGGCGCTTCTAGTGACAACAAAGTAACAGGCAAGAAAGCCGACGTTATCAATGCTGCACACTTTGCATCACAAGCAGCTCTCAGGCTCCTAAAAGCAGGCAATGAAACCTACGCAGTGACTGAAGCAGTGCAGAAAGTCGCGGACGCATACAAGTGCAAACCTGTCGAAGGCATGCTGAGCCATCAATTGAAACAGTTCAAAATTGATGGCGAGAAGACCATCATTCAGAATCCAAACGACGCGCAGAAGAAAGAACACGAAAAATTCGAATTCGATAAGTATGAGGTGTATGCAATGGATGTACTTATCAGCACTGGTGAGGGTGTTGGCAAGGAGGGCGACACGAGAGTCGCCATCTATAAGAAAACTGATGAAATTTACCAGCTCAAGCTGAAAGCCTCGAGGATGTTCTATAGTGAAGTGAGGACGAAGCATGGCGTCATGCCTTTCAACCTGCGGAGTTTCTCGGCGGAGACGAAGGCCAAGATGGGCGTTGTTGAGTGCGTCAATCATAAACTGATTGAACCGTTTCAGGTTCTCTATGAAAAAGCAGGCAAGAACACGAAACCTACCTATTAAAAATACCGAAAATATTAATTGTATTCGTTGCAGGTGAAATCGTAGCACATTTCAAATATACAGTCCTTTTAATGCCGAATGGTCCGCATAAAATCACGGGTTTGCCCTTCGAGCAAGAAGTGTATCAGTCATCGCATGCGGTCACGGATCCGGAATTGAAGTCGCTTTTGAATAGCTCGGCGAACCCAAAGGCGGGCAAGAAGAAGAAAAAGAAGTCCGAGAGTGGCGCGCCTGAACCTATGGAGACGGAAGCGGCGGCTGCCTTCTAACAGTATTCGGCTACCAGTGCAAGTGCAAAGCGATCATCAAGCAACCAAGAATTTTATATAAAATTAGATAAACTTGCAACACTTGTTTAAACTTTTAATCAATGAGGTCTCTGTTAATTAACATAATTTCCAGTTGTAAGTCACATTTGTTTAATTATCCTTTCGGGCTTTTTTAAGTTTTATTTACCATGATGCCATTTATCAATCAACATTTGCTTTTTAATAATTTTTTTCATTTTTACAAACTAATGGATTAAACAAATTTGATACTGATGACTGTTCAATCAAATTAAGTTTTTAACATGTTGTACAACACATAAATTAAACATCAGTTTCTCTTGCAAGCGAGTCCAAGCAACATTGGCGCAACTTTGTACATTGGGCAAATAATCCCGCAATACCTCTTCTTGCGCAATAGTCTTCCCATGCAGTTTAAGAAAAACCGCCAAGTAAGCTTGTGCCAACTCGAAATTCTTATTTGACTTGAGTACAGACTCAATAACTTTGCAAAACTGCAACATTGCCGTAACACTACCGCCATCTTCCGGTGCCAACGACTTAATCTCATGTTCAATGAGACTTGGTCCGAAATTCTTCAACTTTTCAACAATAATTTCGTAATCTTGAGCGGTCTCAGCCACGCTGAGCAATTTACCGAATTCAGTCAAGTTGGTCAATGAAGATGACGTTAGTAGTTTGCTTCCTGTCTCATTGTTATTAATGGCGAACTGCAAGTCTGCCAAAGACGGAATAGTTGGCAGGAAGAACGGAGCTGCCTTTGGCGCTTTGGGCGGCCCCTTCGGTTTGT
This sequence comes from Leptusa sp. GC000079, assembly GCA_030264655.1. Taxonomy (NCBI): domain Eukaryota; kingdom Metazoa; phylum Arthropoda; class Insecta; order Coleoptera; family Staphylinidae; genus Leptusa; species Leptusa sp. GC000079. The sequence goes on from JARJDT010014021.1 coordinate 20,420, forward strand.
TCTTCTGTCGGATGACATCGATATTGAGTAAGTGCTGCCATCTCGAAGTGGCCAGTCCCGATAACGTCACCAATTCCCGGGAGATTTGTTCCGGTGACTTGAATTCCTCGACATCTTCATCGACTATACTCGCCTCCGGTTCACATTCCCCTTGGGAGACTTCCGGTAATTGTACAACTTCCGGTTCGGTATCCAAATCCTGTCCCTTAAGTGTAATCCGCTGATAGAGCGTCTTGTTTGTCCACAGAAATATCCCTAGGTAGTCGACATGTGCGGTTATGAGTGCTTCGCCGGTTGGCGAGATGTCCAATGCTATGCACGCCATCTCTGTGCGAAACTGGTCTACGAGTTGCCCCGAAGGTATATCCCAAGTGCGGATTACGCAGTCCATACCGGAAGTGGCCAACCAACGCGAATCGGGACTGAAGGACATGTCCGTTATCTGCGCTGTGTGTCCGGCGAACTTGCGAACTATATTCCGCGAGTCCAAGTCTATGATTTGAATCGAGAAGTCTTCGAGAGCGACGGCTATCATCGATGATTCGCGATGGGACCGGAAGCTATGGACGGGTTCATCCAGGATGAGTGAAGATAAATTCTCAGCACCTATAGGCATAGTGGAATTAGTGATACGCGCAAGACGAGACGAGATCGATATTACTCAATCTTGATCTTGTCTCGACAAAATTAATTTAATTTTGATCTCGAGATTGACAAGCATTATTCTTTTTGCAAAATTATTTTAAATATCAAATTTACGATTGTCCATTACAAATGTTTATTGTTTTATAGAATTGCTTTTTTGAGTTTTTGAGTTTGAGATCAAGATCTCACCAATAAATCCTCGTCTCGTCGAGATTTTTCAAATCCATTTCGATATTTATCTCAACTTAAAAAAATCATATAGATCTCGAAAAATGTCGAGATTCGACCCAAGACCATCTTGTCTCATGCGCATCGCTAAGTGGAATAAAAAGAAGTACAATGTTTTTGAAAAAAATGCCAAACCTTTGTTAGAACAAGAAAACTTCCAGAATTTAACCTCCCCATTCGCGTCACCGGAAATAGTTAATTGATTAAGCCCATCCACAGCAACACCGCGAATTGACGACGTATGCGCCGTGGGGTTCCCGTAAGCTCCTCGCCATATTCCCGACTGGATATTAAACTTGTCCACGTGGCCGCTGCTATAACCAACTATGACGAAATTTCCGCAATGTGTCAGACAAAGAGCGGTAGCAACGACGCCTTCGTCCAAGTTACGATTCTTCTTGAAGAGTCTCTCCGGGAGTAGCTTCAACTCCCCCATTTTCAGACGATCATAGGACCAAGTCGTAACAACTGGGAGTCCTCGATGCAGACAGGCTACGTTATCCCATTCCTTTTCCCGCGTTGTCTCCGAAGTGAAACCAATGATCGGAGGCATAATAAGCGGGTCTCCAGCGCTTTCAATTCTCCCGCGCTTTTTCGACGACTTCCGGTTATACGAAGCTCTGCCCAGATTCTTGTTGAACTGTTCAGTCTGCGTGTTGAAGATCCTCAGAGAACTGTCGCCACCCGCCGAGAGAATATTATGTCCGTTCGCGCCGTGGAAGCGGATGCTTGTCGGCGAGCTGGAGTGACCTTCGCGTAGCCGCAGAAGACGAGCGCCACCGTCGGTCATGTCAAAAATCCACAGCTTCAGCGTGTTGTCGACGGAAGACGTGATTATGAGAGGTTCACTTGGTAGACAAACCATTCCCGTGACGGCGTCTTTATGTGCGTGGAGAATCTGTGAAGCGATGCGTTTCTCCTCCAAGTCCCAGAAAACAATATGGCCGGGAAGGCTTCCCGTCGCCATTATCGGATGTCCATCCGACCGGAACGAAATTGAAGTGACAGCGCCCCAATCCTGCTGAAACTCCATTATTGTCTCATCGAACTTTAAATTGTGCAGAATAATTTTTCCATTTGAAAGGCCTATTGCGACAGTGTCCAGTGCCGGGGCTTGTTCGAGGCAACAAATCGGGGAATCCCAGCCGTCAAATGAATAGATCAACTTGCAAGTGTTTATGTTCCATAACTGTAGATGTCCCTGCTCACTACCTAGTAAAATTTTGTTGATGTAAGTGCTAGGATGTAGGATGGCGCTGATTTGAAAGGTCTTATTATCAAATTGCAAGTCTAAATGAACAGATTCGTCCTTAATGTCCCAGACTCGAAGGGCACTCTCAGTATCAATGCTTATTAAATGCACGCCGAATGGTAACAACAAATGCACTTTATTACTGTGTCCTGTATACACGTGCTTGAGTTCTGTGCCGCGACGCCACGCATAGACTTCGTTGTTGCAAGCAGTGTAAACATGGAACGCGTCCGCCGTCATCGTGTTGATGTCCGAGGGATGCAGCCCGCTGACGCTCAAAAGCCCGAAATGGCTGATGCCATACGTGTGGAACGATTTGCCCACGCATGTTACGATAAGGTTCTCTTTGCGGCTCTTTATGTAGCGTACTTGCAGTGGAATTTGGTTGCTAACGTAGCCGAGACCTCGATTCGGCACGAAGATTTTACTGCCTTTTGGTTTTGTTGCCATTTTAATGTTGGCACTGTTTTCTTTTAAACGCGTTTTATTTAATTAGTTTAAAAGCCTAGTTTAAAAGAGCGTTTAGTGTTAAGTGAACATTTGTCAACACTGAACACGTGAAAAACAACAAACACATGTCGAACTCGCAAACATAACCTATACATTTCTCTGCGTTTTTGAACGTGCCCCTGGATGGAAACGTATTGCCGACGAGACTGCGCATGGCATGGATGCACAAATTTAAATTTCGAATTGTTTAAACAATTTTATTTTCACTTACATCATTGTACGCGTACATTGAGTTGCAATTTTTCCCTCTAGATAGCAATTTTAACTACTTTTCCATTATAGTAAACTTAGGTCCATGTGTCATCTTACCGACCCTACTATGTGAGCGGTAAGTGCGGTTTATACGCTTTATGGCGGTAAAATGAACCTATCTTGCTACCTTGTTGATAATCATACGTAATTTAATCAAAAATTTATACTCTCCGAGCAAATTAGTCAGAAGGCAAATAAAATATCTTACTAAATACTAAATCTATATCCGCAATTTTCGCAATTATTTTATTGCATTTTACTGTCACGCTTTTAACTTTTGGTTGCAAGAAAAACATTCCACCACTAATTAACCGCTCTATCTGCGTATTGTTGTTGGACAACGATGAAAATTATTTAATTTTTAGAGGAAATTGAAATTATACATTTTGCAACAAAAAGCAGAAGTTTCGAATTAAAGCGTTCGTTATATTCACAATAGTAATGACATCGACGATCACTCTAACACCATTATTAAACATTTCGTAAAAGATACTAATGCCAATATAATATTTGTATATTCAACATAGAAACTTTATATTACATACTTATACAAAACATAGGTATGAACAAAATGAATCAAATTTAACAAATGCTTTTGTTATAAACTGAGTAGTAATTTTAAATTTTAACCCGATTCTTGTCTTAGGCCTGGTTCAAGTGAACGAAGTTTATTTATTTGTTCACAACAATTGAACTAGGTTTAAACCAGGATTGAACTACTAACCCTTAAAATCATATAGTTTACAATTTCGCAAAAATCTTTAGTACTTTTGAAAAAAATTGAATTTTATAGTTTCAATTGGAATCACATCTAAACCCGTATATTTTCTTAGGTTCTTAACATTTCCAATTTTGATTATTGGCACAAAACGATTACCATGTAAGCTATTATACTAAAACTAAACAAGAAATGGTAACATGGTATAAAACTAAAATCACAATTCATTTGATATTTGCCAACTATTCCCAGATGTACCACTTGCACATGATCAAGTGGAAGGCTATCACACCAAGTTAGTTTAGTTTATGTATTCCGAAACTAACGTTGTAACCAAGTGTTATCTGGTTTTATTGATAAAAATTCTCGAGCTCAAATCAATCATTCTTTTTAAATCGAGTATTGAAAAATGGCACTTAGACTTTCTAATAGTAAACAATTTAGTCTTAAAATATTAAAATTAATCAACAATTCTAAACTTACAACTTGAGCATAATATTAATATTATTAGAAACTAATTTTAACCAAAATTTAAAAAAACAAAACTGGAATTCCAACCAATTCAAATAAACATTAACATAACACCATATAACACTTGTCAACAGTATGTACTTTCAGATTTTGCAACATATTTAAAACTAACCGTAAATAAATAAAACGTCTTTAAAAAAAATAAAACTAGAGAGAGATCTTCCGAAAAGTTGAAGGCGGTCAACTTAATTTTTTTACATTAGTTTACATTGAATGAGGAAACAATTCAACCTCACTTAAAGCAACTCCATGTGCATAGTGCAAATGATCCCTGTAATGAGAACGTTCAAATAATGTATAACCGCAAGTGCGACATAAATACCCAAAGTTCTGCACAGGCCTGACATCGAATAATGTAGTTGAATACTGTAGGAACGCCTGATAGAAATCGGCCGGCATATTCGCCGCCATCGCACCGGGCGGATGCGCGTATATAAAACCAGCATTGAACATATTGTACATTGTATTCATGTAGGTCTTCTCAGTGAAATAGTCTTCCTCAAGCGATAACACGTCTTGCAAAACTGAGGTCCGCAAATGTCGCTCGACATGCAATGAGTAAATGTCTTTAGCTTTGATTTCCATGTCGCAATATGGGCAAACGTACACTTTGAGGAGGTGCTTTTCAGTGTGTTCCTTGTAACGACGTTGGTCAGGAATGTTGACTTCGCAGGTGATACAAAAATTAAGATGATTGTGTCTGATATGGTCGGCTAACATCGATTTTGTGCGATATCCGCTGCCGCAATAATGGCAAAAGTTGCGATCGGATAAAGAAGCGGACGTGATTGCATTCCCTAAGACAATTGAAATCAAAATATATTTTCAGATTTCATTTTGTACAATTCATCGAATTATAAATTAAGGGCAACTTTTATTGGTGCGCGAAAGTAGCGCCACCATCGGTAAGTTTAAAGGCAAATAATTCATAAAGCATGCAACTGAATAGACCTCGTCCTTAAAGTATCAGATTTTAAATTAATAAAATATAAATGGAACCATAAACAAATGAAAAGACAATCAAATGTTGTTACCTGAACATGAATCAGTATCAGAAGTTAGTTCCTTTTCAACTTTCGGCGTTGATAAATGATGATCAAATGGTCGTTTCTTCAACAGTTGAAACTTAATATCCTTGCAACTCAGAAACTTTGACCTCTTGACAGATCTCTCTCCATTGGCATCACTGATTTCACCATTTCTTCTATCCAATTCCTTTGGCAATGGGCAATTAACATTGATAGCGTGATTTGGGATGTAATACGAATCAATGTTATCATCATCCGTAACTGATAGGCTGCATTCAGAATCGAAGCAAATGGGATTCTCTTTGCTCCTGCAGCTTCGACGTAAATTTTTCCTATCAAGTTGATTGATCTCATTGCAATGAGAGGCACTCTCACTTTTACAACGACGAGACTTGTTGTTATTGTTAACAGTCATGCCGAGTTCAGGCGATGGTTGTTTAAGATAAGCGGTGATAAGTTCCGCTTTGCGATGCCGTTGCATATGAGTTTGCAAGGCATCTACGAATTCGCACGCGAAGTGACAAACGACACAAGAATGCATGTACATTTGGGTGAATGGCAACGATTTGAAATAAATTTAACCCTTGTAGCTTAAGTGCTAGAAGAATTGAGCAACTTTAACCGATTCAAACTTTTGAATGAAGTGAGGTTAACTAGGCGATTGTTTTTAGTAATCTCGCAATCTTTTGTGCAAAGTTGTCAGAGAAGACTTGTTTGTTAACTGTTTTTCTCTTATTCACTTACTTTAGTTACTCAGATGCACTCATTGAAAAAAATCACCAATCTATGCATTGTGAATTTAGTTTTCATTGGAGGTCTTGACCGGCAAATCGCCACTGCCATGTGCCATAAAACCTATCGTGTGCTATCGTATTATTTATGTCAAAACTGTTTGAAAGAAAAGGAACTTTCATGTGCCGTTGAGCACATGTTCAAGAGGGGGCATAATTATAGGTACTTTCCATTAGCTTTATTGAGTGGATCACTTCTGTTTGCAAAATTAGCTTGGTACTGAGTGGAGTTATTCAACTCATTTCTCTTTCAAAACGAACAGACAGACATTTGAGTCAGAAAACCCAAGAGAAACATATTTCTTCGTCGGTTAATGTCGGAGTCGGAGGAGGAGAAAGAATGCACATGTTCACTTAGTTGAGCAAGCATACAGCGCAAGTGCAATCTTTATCGATATTTCACGACAGAGAGACGAAAAACCACGATCGCTTCTTTAGGCACTTCTCTGCGGCAATACACGCAACTAAGATTGTATTTCAATGCTCACATGCCCCGAAGTACTTTTGTGACGAGGCATGGAACTACTTCTATGCCTAGGCATAAGAGTACTTCAAATCTAACGGCGGCATTAAAATAAAATTTTTATGTCTTGCATAGAAATCTACTATTTTTTTTGGCAAATCACTTTTAAATTTGCCGTATTCCGTTAAATATTTAGTAGTATCGGTAGTATACACAGTTTTAAGGAAATCAAGTATTTCTTAAATTCCACCTAATAATAAGAAGGGTTCAGGATAAAAATGAAAGATGCTCTTATTTTCGAATCAAGTTTATTTTTAAGATATTATATGGATAGAATCGAAAATTGCAATAAAATAAATGTCTGAACTAAGGCATTACACACAATATTAAAGAATAATTGATTATTTACAGTTAAAAATCTACCAGATGTAAAGTATTTGTTTGAATTAGTGACTTGCATTTGAAACATTTCCATTTCCGTCTTAATCTCTTTGTGTAATTCTCTTTTTTCCAACATTAATATTTGTTTATGAATCTGTTCATTTACAATAGTAATATTTTGACATACCGAGCACAAAATCCAACAATTAATCAAGTCATAACAAAGTGATACAATGCTGAAAATGTAGAATGAGTCCGTCACAGAGATAGAAGAAGTAGCGTCTCTTGCAATCCATAATGGAATGAGGATGGCGAGATGAAAGTTATATACAATTTTCATAAACATTATAAAAAATAGTCCATACAAAGAACCACCATAGTATTGATCTATTTCTTGTGCACATTTCAACAGTTTGAAATGCACTGTTTTTAACTGTTTCAATAATTTCGAAGTGCGTGTTTGATTCACATTTAATTTTGTTGTGGTATTTTGATCATAACACATTAATAATTTAGATACAATTTCATAACGGAAACATAAAGTTTTGTAAAACGTAACACAATTAAAAATAACAACAACATATGTTATGCCATGAGTTCTTAAAAATATGTCTTCAAAAATTTCAGAAATTTCAATGAATTCATTTGCTCGAACAATGTCTATTACTAAGCCAAACCATAATTTAAAATCATAAATATAACCACCAATTAATAAATGGATTAAGCAATGACAAAACATTTTCCATTTGAAAGAATTATAACTTAAAAGCTGGCTGCTTCCAGTTTTTACTTTAATAAGCCGTTGGTCAATTGCTTCCATGTGCTTAACTAACAAAGCATATTTTTTATGTTTAGATAAATCGTTTAAGTAAAAGAAAATTGTGCACAAAGGGTTTGGTAGCATCAAGCAAAGATACTGTATGCATACCACTGGCCTGTTTCTCATCAAAATAGCATCGTAAATTATATCGTAAGATTTCCATATTTCGATCACAATATGAATTATTTGCCCAATAAATAAAAATGTTGATACTTTGAATGTGGTTGACTTTTTATCGTTCAATGACGTGAGTAAAAATAATTGGTTCAATCGAAAAATGGGTTTGATTGACTGGAAAAATGTCTGTGGCGCTTCCATGTTCGTTTTTACAATGTTATAATATGAAATAATTTTCAAGAAAGGATATAGGTAAGTAATTTTAGTTAGTTTCCTATTATTTCAAATTGTTTGACTAATAAATAGGTTAACATTATAATTAAAATAATTGGAAAACTGTATCATTTCTCATTAACACTAATATTTACCGTTCTTAAAACCAAATATAAAATGCTATAATATAATATTTACAATCCACACAAGTTTTCTTAAGAATACCATAATAAAGTTAACATACAAACAAAGATGTAATTAGGAAAGTTGATAATAAAAGTACAGGGTAATTTTGGAAATTGCAGTACCCGCCCAATAAAAGAAGTGCGTCAAGTAAATTTCATTTCTTTAGAAAATACAAAATCTCGGCCTTAAAACTGAGATATTTTCTCGACCAGTATTTATTCCAATATTATCGAGTATTATACATGTAGACACAATCTTTAAATTAATTTTTCCTTTTTAAATTTTTTTAAAGTTTTACATATGGCAATTTGAAAAGAAATGTGATCAGTTGATATTGTTCGTTGAATATCATTTTATATCCAGGGTGATTCAGGCTGAGCGGCGAATAATTTTTTAACCAATTTTATATTTAAGATATTATCCAATTATCGAGAATTGCAATATAATAAATGTCACAA
>JARJDT010014030.1:0-13814 GCA_030264655.1 Leptusa sp. GC000079
ACCAAAAATCATTTGACAAGGCATTAAATTCTGAGTATTTTATCTCTGAAAATATTTGTTCCAACTTAGTTCATTTCTGAGATATAGCCGTGTGCGCCCAAATTCGGTCACAGTGTATACTGAATTTCAAAAAAAGGAAATGGGATATAAAATTTTAAATTTAAAATTTCTAAAAGAACATCTTTAATTGTGCATTTAAATTTTCAAAATGAAAGGGAAACTGCTTGATTTCAAATATAATCTTAATGTAATTTGACAAATGAGAGGAATTGTGCATAAAATATTATTTGGTATCCTAACTTCGGGCAACGATAATCTGCGCCCTGCACCAAACAAATGCTTGTCCCTATCACAGGAATATAGCGGATAATTGTATATTGAAAATTATCTGATGTGTAAAATACCTCTAAGACTAAGTTTGTCCAAGATTATGAGCGGATTACCTGATGTAGAACGTTAAAATTCATTGGATCCAAATAATAAATTTGGCTTGCCTCAGTGGCAACAATTATAACTGCGGGAGAATTCCATTCAGCATTAGAGCGATTTAAAGTCGAAATACAAGTAATTGGTGATTGTCGTTTCAATTCAACGTTTTTGTAGTTTTGGATAAACTCGGGATAATCTTCGGGTTTAAGATTTACCAATGCTTGAGACCTAACAATTTTTATATAGAAATTAAATATAGAAAGTACAAAAAACACTTATAGAAATTAGATAACATACCTAGGAGTAAGAGTATTATAAGGAACTGCTTTCAGATCATCAACCAATCTGCCAACATCCTGGTTAGTGTAATCCGGCAATTTTGACCATGTTTCACTTTCAAGTGGTGAAACAGGCAAACTCGGAACCGTAAATTTAAAGAAAGGTTTCATATTTTTATAAATCAATAATTCCAGACCGCATGCGATAGCCACGGCTAAAATCAATAAATTGTTTATTCTTAAGTCAAAAAACGCTTTTTTATTCGAAATTGCGTACCTGGAACTCTATTATCATTGTTATCAGTATAAAAAGTGATGATGCCACTTGGTACATCAGGTAAGGTCTGATCAGATGTGAGCAGTGTTCCTTTATAGACTTTGAGACGGGATCTTGTTTCTGCTTCCAGTTTAATATCCAAGAGGACCAAACGATGTTCGCCATCGCCAGCCACATCCGACAGGACTGCTCCTTGAGGAAGCGTTTTTAGACCGGCGCTTCGGTCCGAATGCGCGTCTAACCATCGAGCAATCATCAATTCACTATTTTATTATTGGCGAACATACAAATTCAAATAAATGTTTAAGAAATTGCAAAGTAAGAGGCGAACATATTTTACCTTCGACTCATTTTAATTTACACTGCAAAAATGTGTTTTGCAAGTGAAACGAAGGAAATGTTTGTATTGACTAATATTAAGGTTGCTATGAGGATCGGGCATGAAATGGTTCAGCAGGGAAAGTAGCTTCAAGATATAAGGAAATTTTCATATCGATTTGCATACTTACTGAGTGCGTCAATGATGGAAACTTCATGATTTAGTAATTTCAATTTTAATTCAAAGGAATGCGTCAAGGAAGCTAAAAATAAGTGCTATGATTAATAAAGAAAGTAGTTTCTTTCACAGTTCAACAAAATCCTAATACTTCATTCAGGATACAGATCCAATAAAGATAAACAAGAGGTGGGCTTGTCGATAAACCGAATCTATTATGATCGATTCACTTTGTCGATTTGTCGATTTAAATTTGGTAATCGATATAATAATCGATAAGATTTTAATTGTTTTTTTTCTTAATATTGTCAAGAATAAATAGAAAATTCAAAAAATGCATATAAATTTAAATGCAATAAGAAAAAAATGTCTATCAATGCGCGAAACGGCAACGTCGCGAACCACCTAACCCTCAAGAAACCTGCAACAAACACAAGCACCCACTGCAGCCTTGCAGCACACGAAACTAACGAAAAACTCGCACTCAAACTGCAACTTGAGGAACTTCATTGTTTTCTAATTTTTTCTGAATAAATACAAAATAACTGAAAAAACTGCTATTTCTCAAAAATAGGGTTTTTTAAAAATCGATAAGGAAATTATTGATTTATCGACATTTTTTAAAATAAACGATTTTTAATCGATTCGCTAAAATAATCGATAAGCCCACTTCTAAGATAAACCATCAACATTGCCTTTATCCATGCTCTACCCTTTCCGTTCCTTTTGCAACTCTACTCAGACGAGATGAACTCTCGTTCTGAGTTGCACGGCAGACGCTGTTGTATATCACAGAATCACGGAATAAGGATGCCGCTTTGAACGAGCAGCCCAAGCAAGAGAGAACAGCACCCACCACGCAAGAAAGGACTGCCTTAACTTAAATGAAATCGCTTACGCTTACATACGTTTGCGTGGAATTTACTCAGCAAGCAACAACGCGCAACAACGTTGCTTCGGCATGCGCGATTGCCTCAGTACGATTTGTTTAGTCGGTGAGGCATGTTAAAGCCGTAGTTTCGAATTTCGCCTCGCGACCGTCCACAACCGCAATACGATTAGCATACACCTTGAAGAGTGGAAACGAGTTGCGCTTATTCGCGACTAGCAATAATATTACGGCAGGCAACAGCAAAAAGCGCGCTTCATCGCCTTATTTTGTGCGTCATTATTTTACAATCGCTGCGCGCAAATATTTGTAATCGACGGTTAGGCATGCAAGAACAAAACGCAAATTTCTTACGCTAATTTACAATTGCAAGTCGTTTATCAGTGTAAAAATCACGTGCAACTTTACTCGAGTGTATGTGACACCAAAGTTAAGTGACTACAACGTGGTTGACATAAATCTTTGAACATAAAGGAATTTACTAGTTCAAATATTTAGTTTGTACTCAAATACTTTCAATCGTTTCGAAAACTGAAATTAATATTCAAACATTTTGAAAGCAATATTCAGTTAATACATAGTGTAATTATTAGTTATTTATATGCAAATTCAAATCTATTATCTATCTATTAAAGGTTGTAAATTAGTATTCGATTGATTATGTTGTGCGAGTTGATGTTTCGTCATAAGCTTGAGCATGGACGAGCGCGGCCTACTTGCACTTGGCGACTTGTATTCGTTCACCGTCCACAACTATTTGTGTTATTATAAATCGCTATCGATATTATTACGTCGTCGACGACGACGACGAAGTTAATCGTCAATACATTCCATTTCTCCTCTTTGTGACTGTGTTAACAACAAAAGAATAAACGAAACAAAGTGACAAATTGACACAAAGCACAAAGTAGAGTGCGTGAAAGAAATCGATCAAGTGAATCACAAGTCATACATACTTCGATGAAATAACAAATTCGTATTATAATTTTTGGTGTTAATCTAACCGATACATAACGATATATTTTAATATTAAGTGATATAGTACTGTTCTGAGAAGTTCTGGATATATTTCACATTTAACCATTTACAAGACGATATTCAAATTTTAAGTAAGTATAAGTTTCTGGTTTCCTATATGTACCCAACTGTATGAATTGATAAATGAATAAATATATGAAGTGAATGGTTTATTTATAATTATTGATCATATTTGCCATGCAGTTTTATCAAAGCAACAAAAGGCCAATGCCAATGAAGCAGATTTTGTAATATTTTTAACGGATTTGCAGCGGAAATATAAGGAAACTATTTTATCGCAATTCAACAACGTCCAAACTTCCTGCCTGCAAATTGCGCAACTCATTTTAGAATTATACCAAAAACCGTGAAAACGTTATTCAGTACTGGATTTTTCAATAATTTGAACTAAGTATTTGAAAATATCACTGTAATGTGGGTAATAACTTTCATAAACATTTATTAACTTTAAATATTAGTTTAAAAACAACTTCACTTTTAGTACTCACTATCATAGATTGCATAACATGTAAGATCTGCTGAGTTATATTATGTTTGCATTTCTGTAGATTATTTTGCAATTTTTGGAGACGGATGACTTTTAAAATAATACTTGCGTTAGGTTAGGTCACTATCAATGTTAAGTACGATCGTTTCCGTATCAATTAAAACTATTTATCGCAAAGTTGCAATTTATATTGCACACTTATGGTATACATATACCTATGTATATTTGTTCATCGGTATGGTTTTGGTTTGAGTATGGGGATATCTCTTGTCTTAAATACACATCGCACATATCGGATGATCAACTAATCCTGGGTGTGTTTGAATTTCGCGCCAATTTTCGCTAGTGTTTTTGATTTATTTTAAATATATTACCAAATAAATTTTCTAGATTAACAAAATTCTATTGTATTTGTGGTCCAATCTATCGTCACCTGCTCCTGACATAGACGTGCCAGCTGTATGTGTAGGCTTGATAATATGCATTTAATTGCAACCAAAAGTAATATGCGTGACAGTGAAATGCAATAAAACAATTGCGATCCACTGAACTGAACGACTCCAATTGGTCGATCGCGATTGTTTAAATTGAAATTAAATTAAATTAAAAAATTGGGGCAAAATTTCTAAACTCCCAAGGATTAGATGATCACCTTGTACACTGCAACATATTCATAAGTTAATAGCACAATCAAAGATGCCACTTTCAACAATAGATTATTTTCAGGAATGAATAAGTTATATTTTGGTTATTTTGTGGGAGTAGCTTGCGCCTTTCAATAAATTAATATTTTGGAACACATCATAGATCATAGTGTCTTTGTTCTTGAAATTATATTAACGGCCCTCTAGGGGTTCAATAACAAACTATTTATTTTTTTAATCCGGCAGAACATTTTTGGATAAATTTTGCGATGCGTTTGAAATTTTTGATAAGTGGTGTTGCCATATGTGCGACATCTATAGCTTTCAAAATCTAGCAATATAATTATTATTCAAGCTCGAAAACCCATTGGACGTACTTACAAATAGGCATATGTGTCCGGAATATTTTACCTCCCTCTACAACCGATATTGAACCTTATAGCATCATAATAATAAAATAAGAGGAGCATCAGTTCATAAGGTCGAACAAAAATTTTAAAACAGGTTAAATATTCCGAGAACATATGTCTATCAGTGTATGTAAGTACAGACTGATCAAATAATAATGATGCGCAGTTGAATTTCGCGCCATAATCAAATGACAAACTACATTAGATTTGTATGTGAGTTTGACATTATTTATGGCGCGAAATAATTCCACTGCTCTTCATTATTATTTGATCACTACGTACATTGATAATGTTGTATTGTTAATTGAAAGTTTCCAGACAACGCTTATTATATTAGGTTTTGTATTTGTTTCGATAATCCTGGCGATAAGTAACAATTGCCAGTAAAAGGATACGCACATGTCTAGGTTTGCATTAAATTAAACTAGGTTACGCATGTCCGATATCGATATTATATTGGAATACGGAATATCCCACAACACCAGAAACGTTAAAACTACCTACATATACAAGATACAAGTTCAGAAGAATAAATGAATGGTTTTACCAGTGGTTTTACTCAGTACAATCATGATTAATAGTCACGAATTGTTTCAATCGTGCGTTATATGCGTCTGTTTATCGTGTATAATGATAAAATAATAAAGTATCATCAATGTTGTTATTCGCAAATGATTCAAGTTTTAGTACTTTGTCATTTTCAAATGTATATTTGAAACTGTTTGAAAAATTTCAAAGCATATCATTGCGTATTTTGATTATTTTGTTTTCTTAATACATTTATATTTTTGTTAGGTCCGGAAAGTAAAATGATTGAGCAAATGTTGAAAGAAATTTTGGCACGAATGTGCTAAACACCCAATGGAATTGAAAATACCGTATAACCCACATTTTACCAAAACTGTGCGTTTCAGTGACAACCGTTTCGGTTTGTTGCTAATTATCATCAATGGACAGTTAAACATTTATTGGAACAGAGTGCTTTGAAATATGATATCTAGGCGTAACATTTATTTATATCCATATGCTGATGTATTTTGCAGTAACATTTGTAAAAATACATATTTTGTCACATTGTGCTTTCTTTTATGTCAGTAAGCATAAAAACTTTTGTTGTCTGCTGATATTTACAAAAACTTAATTCAACTTCAAATACCGTTAAATCAACAATTACTAATACAATTTGCGTCAACGCTTAAAACATTTATAACACTATGCTGCAATCTTACAAAAGACGACAAACGATCAACGATCTGACGACTGACGGCGAGTGAACAAAGCATATGTGCGAATGTGATTCATGTGATGTATTGTCCTCAAAAAAAAGTTGCATAGATTTTTTTGAAACTGCTATAAGTAAACGGATTTTTCTAATTAAAATCAAGCAAAATTGCAAAGGATACCGCAACACTTTCCGGTGTGTGTTAAAGCATTTAAACTAAGTAAATCTCTTAATTCAATTTTTGTGGTAGTTAGATTAAATCCACAGTAGTTGTTTTTGTTTTGCTTTGCTTTGAAAAGTTTTAAGTAGAAAATGAGAAATGAGTTATAAATTGTCCTACTTGCATGTGTTGCACGAAGTTGAGCAATTTAATAATGCACTACATTTACAAGAAATGCGTGTAATTTGAGAAGGAATTAACACATATGTCAAACTGTGATTGTAATAAGATGGGTAATTAAAAAATATATGGCAACTTGCTAAGGCTTTCTCCTTGAAGTATTTTGCGTCCAAAATGCCCAATTGTTACAATTTTTTAATTAAATGGCATTGTGAAAATTAACACGGGTTTTGTTTCGGGTGGAATGAGATTTTCCGGTTATCAAATTCGAATCCCAGTAGTAGAATCCCAAAGTGAATGGACTTTTTTTCACATCACATTAGTGCCTGAAGTTTAAACATTATGAGAAATTAAAGCGCAATCCAACAATAATCTAAAATAACATCAATGAGCAATGCTATAATCAGTATTTTTAGCATTGAATGCCTATAATAATTTCTTTTTTCAATGTTTTTTAATTGCAGGTAAAACCTTATGAATTGCGAATTAATTATTATTTGTTGTTCGTTAGATTGGAAATTGGAGGTATTTAATTATGTTGCCTTGTGGTAAAAGTTTTCTTCATTGCACTTCTGTAAGACGTTACACGCTGATTGAGTAATTTGAAATTAATTATTTAATAATTGCTTGCACTTATCACAAGCAGAATAAAAATCACGTCGTTGTTCGATTCAATTTGCCTCACAGCTATAGTAATAGTCTAGCACTAGATGTTTGAATATTCGAAGTGCAATTCAATCAGCAATCATGAATGCTCAACGATAATTAACTCAATGTTAACTGATGAGTAAATTAGTTATGCTAGCGGAAAGTACATTTTTCACTTTTTTGCAAATTTAAATGTTCCATTATGCGCTACTAGTTCAAGCATCAAGCATTACACTATGTGATTTATCTTATGTTTTAACCAAAAAGCATACCAAAATCATATGATGTAAATTCAACTCTAATAAGTTTTAGAAGCATAGAAAATTATTTTGTATCTAAACAATTTGCTATTTTTGGGTTAAATTTGTCCAGTTTTCTTTTACACATATGACGCCATAGTCACGTTGTTCATTTACAATTGATTTGCATCTCGCAAGCGAGTTAAATTTACTAAGTACACATTCGTGTTGAATCAAGTGAGCCATGACAAAACGAATAATGCACGCCGCAATGAGGAAAACGGTAAAAATAACATGAATATGAGCAAATACAATTATCTACGTGCTAATAAAATAAAATGTGAATAAATATTTAAGAAAAATACCAACCGTTCTGAAAACAGTTTGATGATGACGATCTAACTTCACAAATTGAAGCTGATGTATGATGGTTGTATGCAAAATGCAATTAGAAGAATTGTAAATTGGTTTTTAAAGGTCGTTTAGAAATTGAAATGTTTGATTTTGAAAAACATGCAAATGGTATGCCAGTATATGCCAGTATAAGACCATTCCCATCATATTGTTAAGATGATAGAACCTGGAAATTATATTCTTATACTATCTATAAGATCTGGCAACCCAATATACTTACGAATCCGTTTATCGTAATAACCATACGTCGGTCAGTAGTACATTACGTAACGTGTTGCGTTAGAAAGAGTCCAATGCACGAGTGTCTTGCGAGCACGAGCAAGGCGAGTGCGAGTAATTAAACGAGTGCATATTGGACTCTTCTAACGCAATCAGTTACGGACACTATTTTTTGCACACCCTCATTATCAAGTCAAAAATAATACATTACTTTTCGAAGGTTAGTTCATGTCTCATGTTATAATGTATAACGTAACGTAACATCAGCAAACATGCTCGCGAACATGCCACTGTTTGTTCAAAGAAAGTCAGGTAGATTCCTTGTTTATATGTTCAACGTTGTTAGATTATGAATTTCCCAATTGCAACGAACACAAATGTTTGCCGTAGAACCGTTCAGTGATTTCACTATGACGTTTGACAACCTCTTACGCATTTGCATTCGATCAATTTCTGTTGCATAATATGTCAATGGTGGGTGTGCAAAAAATATAAAACTTACTGATTAGAAAAAAAGTATGATAAATCGTATTTTTTCTTAGCATTTTTTTTTTTAAAAAGTTTAACGAAAATGTTGGGTTTAATTAGTAGATAAATAATATACCTAGAACTATGTTGGTTGCCATTCAGGCATAGAGGATTCTTCATAGCTCGAATGAACTTTTTGTAGTATATGTATAAGTATTACTTGAAATTAAAAAAAAATAGGTATTGTGTGGATGTGGACTTTGTAAACGAACATCCTAAAATGTATTAATGGCAGGTTGCTACTAACTATCTGACTACTTTAAGAATGAGTTTCATATTGTTCGCATAGTTATAGTTGTCATGTTAGTAGTTCACATAACTCTCGTTTTTTGTTTGTTTATTTCAAAGTAGCTGTTTCAATTATTTCCCAATTGTTAATTGTTTCATTTCTGTTTCTTTTTTTAGTAGTGTGCGCTCGAAAATCTTTGATATATGCGTTAGCCGTGGGCTTTTGAACGTCTTTGACTTTGATCACAAATATTTACGAACACCCGTTATCACATTTAGGTAGTTGTAATAGAATACTTACATATTTAATTAATTTGTATGGAAAATATAGTATAATGTCGCAAGAAACAAATTTCTATATGGAAATTTCTGTTTTTACTTTGCATTTATTCCTTGATTTTAAATGCTAATTATAGTTATAAAATATTCCAAACTATTAAAATAACAACTTATTAACATTTGAAGTTGCGGAGAAATGTTATAAATATGAATTTCCTAGAGATTCTAGAGAGTTATCAAATAATTTGCACATCTTGCAAAAGCGAAATTATTACATAAACAAGCTAAATATGCACGACATCAACGACATGACAAAATAATTATGGATGTATAACTTGGAAAGTTCTTTAAAAACATTATACTTAAGGATCTTTAAAAATATTTAAATAAAAATGTTCACAAAAATCATCAATTTCATTTTTATTATCTACCTACTACATTTTGAGTTTGGAGTATAGGATGGAAACTATGTCGACTTTTTGACAAATTTACCAAATGTTGTTAAAGCATTCATTTGATGTTGACTTAAAAAAATAAATCTAACGGGAAACTCGACCTCATCCTCTATTCCTCATTCCTCTTAACAACTTCCAACATTCACTCACTATCTTCGTATCTTCCATCAATGCTGAATTTACTCAAAGTGTTAATACATTTCTTTGTCATTTGTTTATTTCTTCCGTTTCATCTTCATCTTCATTACTGCCAGCATTCAAGTCATTCGACATTTAAGTTTGTGTCCCTGATGAGTTTATTCTTCATAATATTCTATTCTAACAGTGTAATGCCTTTTTTCTGTGCATTTTTCTGTCCATACCGATTTGCTATCTTGTCGAACAATTTGTCTTTCTACATTTTTTACCATTCTAGTTATAACTTGCATTTATTTTCTATCTCGATTCTTGATTATCACGATTAGAACAGAAAATGTATAGTTAAATAAGGCAATATGTTGGCAGTTACATGTTCATGTTACCATTTCAAGAAGAAGACGAAGAAGTGTAGATATCACAGACTGGAGATGCCTTTTGGATGACTATGCTCACCTACTTCTCAATGTTGACTAGTTTTTCAATGGAGAATTTCTCAAGCAAAGTGAAGTTTTATTATTCATTTCCACTACCAGCATACGTATTTAACGCACACAATAGAAAAACAAAACAAATTATTTAACAGTTAACAAGTTTCTTGTTTTCTTTTGCGGTTTTAATATTTCCTTTGATTATTTATTTTTCCATTTAAACATTTCTTCTTCGTTTGGATTTATGTAATGATTTTAATTTAACTAGTTATTTATTTATAGGTAGAAAGACGCGATTAAAAGTAGGTTGCATTAGCATTAGCATCTTTCCAACAGCAGCCTCACTCGGACAGTCTTGAGCATGTTTTACTTTAACTGTCTTTAAGGCATGCAAGTGGAAAACATTTATTTCAAAATTAACATAGATGTAATAAAGCATTTATTTAATCGAATCAGTAAGGAATTTACTGCGCATTCGTTTCGATTGCCAGACAGACTGCTTGGCATTTTATTGGTATGATTTTATATGACGATTAATTTAAGACTTGTGTATGTATGCGTTAATGCCGATAGGTTATAACTCGGTACTGTAATGTAAAAGCAGTCACCTGTTGGATTTGTCCACTTGCTGCCAACGATAGAATTTATCTCAGCCGCAAACTATAAATATTAGTAAATCTATAGGTAAACTAACAGGAATTTCACATTTTTATTGAAATTGCTTTTTTAAAACTCAGAGTTTAGAAACAATATTTTTGGGTATAACAGGGCTGTTTAAAAGATACAGGATAATTGGTGTTTCATATACAAAGAAAATAAATACCATTTAAAAAAGTTTTTTTTAAATACAGTCGGGTTTCACGAGACAAGAATTCTTGTCTTGAATTGGACTTCTTTTCTCGTCTCGAATTATCAAGACAAGAAATTTGGGTTTCTTGTCCTGCGTTTTTTATTTATTTTCTGCAAATTTCTCGATATTTCTCCATATTTCATGTCTAATTTCTTGAAAAACTTAATCTTGTCTCGGATTTTGTCGAAATCAAGACCAGTATTCTTGAAAATCAAAACTCTCGTGCAACCCTAAAATACAATTTCACAATGCACTTTATAAACAAAATATATGTAAGTACATATGTATACACGATACCTCCCTACATAATAACAAAAATAATTAAGAACTGTAAATATCGGTTTTATTTCAATTTTAATTTTGTATTTTTGTTGGTATCTTCAAAAATATGGGAAGGTATTATAGTATTTCAATGTATATTTTAAATATAAAATACCAACAAAATTAATTTTAAATACTGCATACTGCACATCCCTACGAATAGAAATGATTAATACTAACAAAATTGCACAATTTTTTCAAAGATTCGAAAATTACTCTAGCCGTGTCTGGATATTTGCTCAACTTTATGTATAATATTATAGTATTAATAAGAGCAAAAGAGCTAGCCTAATAATAATAAGCAAGAAGTTCGTGAAGAATTCGAATCGAGTTCAGAGCGTCTGCATCAATATACAAATTTGAAACCCATTTTAAATTGTTTTGAACCCAAGTGTTTTGTCTACAATACCTTCCAGCTCCATCTTCTTATATTACTTATGCTACAGTGCTTCAGCTTCACTAAACTGCTAAACTCCATTCTTCTCTTTAACCGCGAGTAGCAACCACGGTTTACTTGCGTCTTACTCTTTTCATATAAAAATACGTAGATGTCTGGAAAAGGTTGATGTTTGCCTCGTTCTTACATAGAATAAATCTCAGACGCAGACTCGAATTCTCTAAGCGAAGTCGAGGTCTCAGAACTCTGTGGAAGGCTGGGGAATAACTGTATTTTGCAAATGTGTTCAACATGCTTATAACTTTTGTCTTTCTCGTTCGCTTGTGTACGCACGTAAGTACTATATGATTTTTCGTGCTAATTTATATTTTTGTGAGATATCATCAGAATATGATGTATCATCTCACATATGTTTTGCGATAGCAATAGATCTGCTCTTTTATTAAAATTTATTTTAATTTTAATAGTAATAAAAGGCCAAACTAAACGAGAACAATACGACCAAGGTGAAGGTAAAAACAGGTGCTTGATGTTTGTTAAATAAGTAAGAAGTTCATTACAAAGTCAAGTGTACACACCTATCGATTCGTTTTGAACGAAATCAAGAAACGATTGTACTGAAAATTTTATTTTTTGTGTAGTGGAATGCAACATAAATATCAGTACAGAGTGTTATACTGTTCTCTGAAATTTTATATCAATAAATAATAATTTTGATTAGATGTCTTTTAGTTTTTTTTGTAAATAATATGTAGCTGTATATTTCGATTTGTAACATAAGAAGAGCGATTGGAATGGTTCAAATTTACAGTTAATTATGGGTTTGGTTGTTTGGTAAACTAAACTTTTATACAAGAAAGTACGCTGAAAATATTTTTGACATCCGCAGACATATTACAATCAAAGAACAAACTATGCGCATGTAAATAAGTCCACAAGAAGAATGGGCACACCCATGCGCTCGCATTTGCAAAATATGTACATCATTAATACCATTCGTTTATAACACTTCGTATATAAATTTAAAGATATTTTGGCATTGATACCTTGTTAAAATTCACTCATTGTTCGAAGCTTGGCATTGTTTTTCGGGACAGGAACGACGTGCAAGTCCGGCTTGTGCGTACATAAAGACGAACACAAAACACCAGATTGTTTTCGGATTTTAGTCGCCCATGTGCAAAATTTCTCCGCCTTTTGTTTTAATTAAATGCAAACAGAAGAATGTCGATTGAAGAATTTTGTATTCAATAACGACGTCAATATCACTTAATTATTTATGATAACAATCCATATTCCAAACGTGCGATTGATTAAATTCCGAACTGTATCTACAACTACTACGCACTTGCATTTTAGAAATTTCAAATAAAAGTTTATCGCACCTACGTGTGAATTTCACCAAATGCAGAACGCTTCCAGAATTATCAAATTTCAGTTTTGATTTCTTTATTGTGCTTTCAATCACGTTTCTGATGTTTAATTTTATTGGTATTTACCGTTTTTCTAAAATTTCATCATGTAAAAGAACATGTATGCTTAAGGGGTTGTGTAAAAATGAAAGCAGAACTGAAAGTACAACCAGAACCAGAGGCACTGAAACAATATAGATGCGCGTTAAAAGGTAAAAGATGAGGAGGATATGATTGACATTGGCAATTGCGTGTCGATTTTATAATTCGCATTTTAATTGAAACAGTATAATCGAAAGTTTTTAATATCCTTTTTCATTGAAAGTTTTTTGTATTGTTTGGGAACTAACATACAATATAATGTACAATGTTTATTTTTCTTTTTCTTTGCGATTTCAAGTTCACATTTTTACATTCATAAAACGTGCACCATTATATTTTTACATAAATGTAATATCTACATACTAAGTAAAGTAATAAAGTATACATACCAATATGCATAAATAAATAAAACAAAACGGTTCACAGTGATGGTTCACATCATTTTTCTTCTATAGTTAATAAATTTACACTAAGCCTAAGCATAGGTATACATAATTAACTGTTTTAATAAAAATTATACACATTTATAATTAATTAGAATTCACTATTTTCCGTGGCAGGCGTTAATGAAATAATTTTACAACTGAAATCTTTTTGTTTGGTTAAGTGAAACAGTTTCACTATTGTTGTCTATTCACTTTTGATT
>JARJDT010014038.1:0-52251 GCA_030264655.1 Leptusa sp. GC000079
GAAGTTGAAGTTGTAAGTTTATAAATCGCATTATCAAGTCCAACTGCAACGCGAACTCGAAGTACAACGTCAACTTGAACCTCAGCGTGAGCGCAGACTTTATAAATCGAGCATTAAATTTCGCATTTGCTTATCAATCGATAAATGTCAGTTAATCTATTAATTTACGTTTTATCAGTTGATTGGTTTATTATTTCATGATCTCGGAGGAAAAAAATTGTGAAGCATTCGTACGCCAAGGCTTTATGAAGCTCGTCTCGTGTCTCTTGTCTTCGGCTCATGCTGCAATTACACACTCGCATCACATAGGCTATCTTGGCATAACTCGTACCTAAAAATACTATTATGCAATTAATTTAAGTAGAAAATCATTAAAAAACATACAATGAATCCATTTTAAATATCTAATTTGAAAACTTCGCCATCAGACTTTGCCTGAGCCTGCACTTTTCAACAAACTACTCCATACCAACTACTAATTTGGGGGGTTTGAATTCAAGCACACAATTCAGGGACATACCGTATATTAATTATTTATTTACATTAGAAATACAGAAACTTAAAACTTATTTTATGTAATAATAAAGATCTTTTATAGCTAACAAATTTGTTTTGTTTTGGATCAAAATAAGATTTAGATTAATCCTCAGTTAAAAGAGTGTAGTCCAACATATCAGTAATAATCGGATCCATTTTAGATGTAACAGTGATAACAAAGTGTGCGCGAATCATGTTAAGTTTCTCAGAAAACTTAGTCATTACACCTAAGAACTCTTCTTTTGCGACCGGATCAACTCTGAATGTATCTTTCCATTGACTGAGAGCTTCTGGCGTGTGCTCAATCAACTTCGTAATGACATCAGAATGCATATCAACTTCAATCTCATCAGTCCCATCACAAATGATGACGCGCATTGTGTAACAACCATCTTCTGATATTTGCATCTTTTGTGTGACATCTTCAATTTCTGCATTGACTGTGAAAAAACCTTTCGTTACATTTGAGCGTATTTTATTTAATTTCGCAATGGGAATGATGCATCTTTTAGGCGGTGACAATGTCGCTGCTGGTTGAGGCGGACTTTGAGCTGGATTTCCAGAAACTGCTTCTTGTTGTTGAGGTGGTTGAGGTTTTTGGATTGTAGCTTCAGTACCATTATGCATTTCTTTAAACCCTTGTTGTAGCTCAATTTCTGCAAAACGTGTTTCGAAGAATTCGTCATTGAGCACATCAGCAAAATCGAGGGAGTCATTAAATTCAGAATTAGTATCTGTACGATATTTAGGAGTGACTTCTTCATTCTGAACAATCAAATCATCCTCAATTTCGATTGGCTCTTGTTCCTGAAGACGACTTGCAAAAAATGCATCAGCATTATTATCACGAGTATTAGTTTCTGTACCCTGAACATTTATTGCTCCATTTTCATCATACTCAATTTCATCACCAAATGGATTATTATTCAGAGGTAGACCCAAACCGTGGCAAAGAACATTTTCCTGGCAGTAACGAATCTGCAGAGCAAGAACTTCCCCTCCTGTGACTTCAACCATTCCTGGCTCCAAGAATATATGTCCTCTCCTGACAGTGATAGGAGGCTTGAAGAAGAGTTTCATGCCAGGTGGCATGTGTACATTCAAACAATCTATCTTTTTATATTCAAGAGCTGAGATTTCTTGGACTCCATCAGTCAAGACAAGTTTTAATATGCCACTAGTCTCACGAGTCTCCATGTGATCATCATTGAAACGACTTCGCAAGTTGGTTAACTGACTGTATTTCGACTTTGAAATGTCGAGTACATACACAAGTTGTAAGTATAGTGGCTCAGTAAGGGTTGTTTCTATTGCATCGTTGATATTTGGTGGCAAAATTGGAAGTCCTACTTCACAAAAATCAAGTCGTATCCATTCTTGGATGATTTTTTCTTTGATATCTTCCTTTGTAGAGTTGGGGAACTCCTCGTTTATCCATTCAACGCATTGGTGTAGCCACTCATCATCAAATTGGATGTGCAGACCGAGAAATTCAATTTTAATCGCGTCGAAATCGAAGGCGGGTTTGATCATTTTGTGAGGTTAGAAATGTTAACAAATCTTCTCGCTCTTCTAGCAAATCTTCCAAGATGTTTCTTCAGTTTTTTTCTAACAGAAATAAATAATTTTCGTTAATGGAATGAAAAATTGTATTGATTAGTCCTTAACGTAGGCTTTAATTGCTTAAACAATTTTAAATAACTCACCTTTTGGAAAACAAGCGCGCAAGGGCGCAACTCGCAAGGAGGTGCAGTTGAGTAGTATGTCGAAAGATGTCGCTGTAATCGAGTTTCAAAGTTTTGAATAGTTGAGAAATTTGTTCAAACTTTTTTGATCGTGAACCTGGTAATTTTGTATAAATCCGTATAAAGCGGAAGTTATATTAGGATTTTTTACATAAGAATAATGTCGTTTTGTTGCTACTTTCAAAGTGAATGTATCTGTCATCACTTTCAGATTGGACTAGGAACTAGCTTGGAACTAGGAAATAATCAAAATCTACATTTATTATTGATAACATAATTCCGTGATGACTTTATTATTCAAATAACAATTTATACACAGTTTATTTCGCATTTATCTGCAACTAATGTCCATTTTGTTCTGATTACATTTACTTCTTAACTCTGTTAATTGCATTCCGTCTCAAATAAACAAACATACAAAACAAATAATGAAATGTTATCAATATCAAGGACTTGAAGACAGAAGACTAACATTATGAAATATCGCAATTTAACGACTTCGTGCGTATGCTATGTAGATAAAGACATTGGAAAATGCATTTAATGCGTATTAATCTAACACTTGACAGTAGTAGATTAAATTCTAGTTTGATTTGATTGAGTTATTTGTATTCAAAGTGACTATCGCCGAACAGAAAAAGCAAACTGTTATTATTCGCTTTGATGGACAAGGCGATTCGTTTGATGGCTTTCAATGTTTCGCTCTTGTGTAGGTACTCATATTGGGTATATCAAAGTGTAAGCTTGGTAACGAAATTGTATATACTTAATTTAATAAAATAAGTGCAAGTAATAAATAACTAGGTTAATTTCATGCCCACTTCAATATTCTGTATGACTGACTGGTTTGTCTACATCGGCTGAAATTAGCTATTCATAAATGTCGTCGACTTTGTATACATTCGTGATCGTGATGAGGAAATATAAGCTTTTGGACATTGATACGTACCTACCGCCTGATATTTATAAACGAACACATCAGTTTTCTTAATATCAAACCGACAACAACTGTGTGATTACAACTTCTAACTTATTAGTTATAGGAACAAAAAAAAAGAAAAGAAAGAATGCAAAAGTACCTTTGCGCACATTTGCTGAAAATTAATGTTTGTGTTGAGAATGGTTGTAAATAGCACACGAGGAGCCGCCAACCGTTTTAATTGCAGTTAGTTACATTTTACATTTTGAATTACAATTTTGTTGCGCTGATGTGAAGCTGAAATTTGTATGTTTGATGCTAATACCTAAATACCTACTGGAGAACGTAGTATGTATATTTTGGAAAAATGTACAAGTACCATTTGATGAGGACGAGGACGATGCGGCACGCACATTTCAAAATGTATAGCGGTGCGACCTATCTATTTAAATATTAATCAAAAACCAATTAGGCAACGCAAAAGGTAGGTGGGAAGTAGGTATTTGCGAAGAAGAGAGGAAGCACGTACATTAAATCAATGCTAAACTGCGAAAATATTCAAACACGCTTTAATTCTAGGTAAACGATATTATTTCATATCTGAAAAATGTGTTGTCCCAATTAAATTAATTTGTACTTAAATCTTTAGTGAAACTGATGTGAATGAATTTCTATGTTCGATGTTTCAACGAAGGAAGTACTCTTATTAAAGTTTGATTAATTAAATATTCTCTAATCAACATATCAATCGAGACTATACCAAACGATTCGACTATTGACTTATTTAATTTCTTGTTTTATTGCAAAAGAAAGGAACTGTTTTACATTTCACGTGTTTGGAAATTAATCTAGTAACAATTTTTCAGTTTAGTATTTCTTATTCAAAAAGAGTTTAAAGTAATTAAAATGTTGACTAATTAAAGATATCTTAAGAAGGCAGTGTTAAAATTTTAAGAGGAGAAATTTTGATACAAATAAATTTTTATTTTATTGATATAAGTAGGTAATAAAATTTTAAAAGTCACAAAAATTCAGTTTTTAAAAAATTCAGCACGATCTCTTATTATTAACATTTAAATATGTAACAAGCGAAAGACCCGAAGGCAAAATACATTTCCAACATCTCAATTCAAGAATTCAACAATGACCAAAGAAGTCGTCAACATTTTGGACGACTATGTCTTCTTATAAATTGGCCCAATTCGACTAATTGGTGCAGATATTTTTATACTTAAATTAACAGTGACGTCATGTAAGTGAAAAGACCAAGAAAATAAAAAAATACTGCGAATTTGACAATTTCATCAGTCAAATTATCTTCATACATGCAATGTAACAAATGGTACAAATTACCCAATTAAAATGATTAAAGTATAAAGTTGTTATTTCGTCGAAAGTTAACTTACTTAAAAATTAATTTAAATGTCTAAAAATTTTAATTATAGATATAAGCGTGAAAATATGATTTTAAAAGTGTAATTTAATGTATGTTTAATTTTAATAACCCATTGAACTATTGAAATTAGAAAGAATGTGGACTTTTAATCAGTCAATCAAACCTTAAAATCGCGCAATTAGAAAAATTTTCGATTAAATCTTAACGGCATTAAGCCACGCACTTCGTGTCCAGAGAATTGGAATCGTGCGCACACTTAGAAGCGTTAATAATTGTTTGTCTTATTTAATTATACAATCAGCTATCAAATTCCTAATATTTAATCAGATATATTGGCCACAGATATTCTGAGTTACTAGACTACAAGTAGCAAAAATAGTAATAAAGTATTGTAAGACAAAACGAAGATGAAGAGGCAGAGAAAACGTCAGCCTGAAGGCGGCACCTTGAGATGCTGCTTTCGTCCATTTATTTCCAATTCCAATGAAGAAAAGCAGAAAAGTGTGTGTTCATGCGTGTAATACATAATTAGATATATCCACTTTTGTTTCGAGTTTCAATTGAACGAATACTTTGCTCTGCAATTACCACGCGTATCTTGTTTGTTGCTTTGCCAATTGGTAAAGAAAAATTTGATAATTGCAAGTTTTTAGCGATGAACCGAGTGTGATCTGGTCGAATAAAACAATTCTGTACCTGAATGTGTAAACCTAGTAACGATTTCTATATGTAAATTGCTTTTCCAATAGATACCTAGACTCATTATTACCACAAATCGCTTTCATCTTCAATCAGCCATCGAAGGCGAAGGAAATTAATCCGCACGTGCAGATAAAAAAAACATAGTCTTATGTTTACTAGAAACTGCTCTAATAGAGAACTTACAATTACAGTGTGCATATGATTAGTGACACGTATCATTCCCCTGATCAAACATGAAAAATAAAGGAAAATCATCGAAGGTGAAACTTGAAACTTGAAACTTTTCAATTGGATTGATTTACAACTACGTCTTCACTTCCAATCGACTCTTGTATTATACTTGAAGAAGTTTGTGATTCAACAGTTTTTCCATTAAATTTGTCTTTTCATCGTATAAGAGGTTCCAAACTTTTATTTAGACACGCTTCACGAGGACAATCTTTTTGTGAATGCAGTGCGTTTTCGTTTAGGAAGCATTTATATAATTATTTCATTAGCCCAAAGCAAGTCGGTTAAAGTGCTCTTTAATAATCTCAGATCGATGAAGTTGAATACAACATTTACCGTCGCAAACCTGCTCTATGATGTTTCTTGACTTGACTTGACTTGACTTGAGGTGGAATAAAGAATTGAAGTAGAATTTTTGGCTTTGCCGAAAAGACGAAGCAATCCAAGCATAAACCATACTCATAGATTTTATTCGATACGCATTTCTGGCATTTGAATTGTACGTTGATGGGTAGCCAGTAGTCAGCAATGCGTAGTGTTGTGGTTACCGAATTGCTTTGATTTATTATTGAATTCGGTCTGATTCATCTGCTGTTCAATGCACACTTTTTGGCTTTGTCGAAAATAGGCATATTTCGATGTTCGACTAATATTATTAATTTATTAATAATAACTGTTACACAAATGGTTGCATGGAATTAGATAGCCTTTTGTAATGTGAAATTAATATCCGGACACAAGTTGTTTTCATGTATCTAATGGTTGCAATAATAAAATACCAAATTGGTATATGAAATGAATACATTAATTTTACAAGGTTTGTCAGAAAATGCCGATGCGTAAAAGTTTATTACCGTGGCGCCAACTCCTACACTTTCATTGCAATTTTATTAACATTTAAATTTACATACGCACACAAATAATATTCATTCACGATTCACATTTGGTAAAGGAATCCTTGAAAATAAAAATTTAATTTTGAAATGTAACTTTTCCAACTTTCAACTTCAAATTAAGGATAGTCAAAATGAGAAAAAAAAAAATCAAATTAAGGTACATAGAGAATAGGTTAAGTTAGTAATAATGTTCTCAATTTGAAATTGATTACTCCTAATTTGAAGTTGATGATTTTCACTTTGAAATTGGCTACTTACTTAGTCAAAATTTGAAATTGAAACTTCTCAACTTAAAATTGAGGTATAGTGTTATTAATTTACCAAATCTCATGCGTGAAACGATATTAAGTGTAATGTCGAATTTTTAATTAATCGAGTGAATTCAGACGTTAAATATCGTTATAAATAAAAGTAATGCGAGTGCGTAATTTTTCCGCCAGCTCATGCATATAATTTCACACCATTCACTTGTTTTTAAGAATGATTTGGAAATTTTTCGACAAACACAAATACATAAATGCACGTAATAAAACTAATAAGGAACTATTAAAAACTATTAAAATTAAATTATTAAAACTAATCAAAATTTCTATTTACATATGTTTTATACGCTAAATTAACGATACAAAATGGAATTGAAATTAGTTCTTGCCCCTAGACTCGAGCGAGGAAAGAAGCATTTAGGCCTTACAAGGATAAATTATCCTTACAGGTGTGTCTAGGCAAGAAAGGACAACAAAAAACAGACTGTTTATGGCTTCATGCTGCGCTGCTTGGATGTACCGTTTAATACAATTTCGGTAGTTAAGTTGAGTTGAACAAAACAATTAATCATGCTTAACTTCAATGTCGTTGCGCTCAACACTAATAAACGTGTCGGTTTGTTCGAATTTGCTTGCACTCGACGGTAAATATTTCGCCAGGACCAAGACAACGTGTGCTAGCAATTTACCTCTCAGATGTTTTAATGCTGATTTGCATATTTAGTCCTGAAATTACTCGCACTCGAACTTCGAGTTGTCGTCAACACATCGACGAAAAGTTTCGTCCTCATTTTTGTCATTCCCAATTTATACTTTCGGAAACAATACGGAGTGAAAAGTAAAACGAAAACATCAAACCCGAAACTTACTCACGTTAATATTGACCTAAGTACATTTGAAAATTTCTATTTTAATTTTAAAAACATATTATACGTTATAATGTTGAATGTTTTCAAATTGATTAATTAGTTATTTATGCTGCATCGATGCCTTCAAATTATACGTTCTATACGTATCGTTTAACAAATATGTATTTCAAGTGAATTCAAGTTCACTTATTCTCTTTTCAATGTGTGTTAAAATCTACAATTAAATTTCGAAAATGTATTATATAAATAATTTACAAAAATTAACGACAAATTGGTCTTTTAATGATGTATTTTGTATATTTTTGATCAACGTTTCGCTTAAAATTCAAGCTTTATCAGTTCAATGAAATGTTCAAAAAATAATAATAAAATAAATAATAATTCAAATAATGGGTCAAATGATTAAATATAAAACTTAACAATAATACAATAATAATAATAATAGAAAAAAATTGTAACATTTATTATTATAACAGCAAGTTTCACAATTATTAGATCAAAGGCAATGATGAAACGATATAAATGGTAATATAGAAACTGAAATTGCATTTGATTTCCTGGCCAAGTTGCGAAAAACAAATCAATAGTTTGAACGACGCATGTTTCTACCTTTGATCAAAGTTTAAATCCCACGATGCACACAAACCTGTTGCATTCTGCAATGACTTCAATTCTGCATACTCAACATATTAATAAGTTCTTGGTTTCTTGTTCTTATTATCATTAGCAAAGTTTATCTATATGGATAAATAAGATCCATATCTGTTTTGTTTGAATAACTATAAATATACAATGTTGCTAATTAACTTTCTCGCTCATCGTTATAATATTTATGCAAATTAATATAAAAGCGATTAACAAGCTTCGCCTTCGTGAAATTATTTATAGAAATGCAAAATATTGAAAATATTTGTCACACAAACCAATTTGATTCAAGTTAATTAATTAAAATTGATTTCTAAACGAAGAGCAAAAAGCAATGGGTGCTTGAAACGTTATAGGGTAGCTTGTAATCGGCAATTAATTGATTTTTGTCGTTCAAGTCAATTTTATTGATCTATACATTCACGTGTGTATCAAAAGTTAGGCAAAGAAATGAAAGCAATTTTGCTTACCACTTCTTACGCATCAAGAAGTTGAAGAATAACTTGATAGAAATCCCCACTTTGAGGATTAGCGTTTGAAGCAGTTAGCGCCGTTTCTCGTCGTAGGCGTGGCAATCTACTTCCGTTGCTGTCGTTTTTTTTCTATTTCAAATTGTGCTCAGCGTTAGAAATACGAATCCCCAAAATACTCCTACTACCCTAGTTTAAAGACGCGTATAAATTCTCAAGGACTCGCCGCTAAGGTCACAGTCAACATTCCGACGCTCTTTGTGCAACAGTTAGCTGTTTTAGTATTTCGCCATCAATTTGAAGTAAATTAATTAAAATGCGTCGCAGCGTACTCGAATTCGGGCTGATGTTAGTGTGCGTGATGGGATGCGTCCGCGCCTCGGAAGATTACCTCATGGAGACGGCGGGTGCTTGCCACCGGGAGCAGGATATGTTCACCTGCGGCAAATACAGACTGCTCAAATATGTGGATAGCGTCAGCGCCGACACCGTCCTGGAGACGATGAAGAATACGACGTATCCGGTGCAGTTAGTGCGCATACATGATCCGGACCAGGACGAAAGCTTTTTCACCGAGTCGAGGGAGCTTGCCAACGAGGGCGAGTTCGGAAAGATGCTCAAGTTTCTTCAGAAACGTGCCGATACATTTCTGCGCACACAGGGTGTTAGCGTCCCGCTGCCTGAAGGATTCCGCGTTATCGACGAGGAGGAAACCGAGGAGGATCGCCATATCGGTACGTATCGCAGTGCTTTTGATCCTGCAATATTATAAGCTTTGCAGATTTGCAACTCATGATTTATGGGTTTTTGCAGGCTTGGCTGGGTTGTTGGGAAAAAGTAATTTGCGCTTATTTACTTACCACTACTTAGTATACGAATAACATAAAGTAGTCTACGACACAATAATCAATAATCGCTTCATCACTAATCAAATCAATCACGATCACTTTAAAGTTATTTGCATTCATTCATCAGGTTTGCCATAAATTGTGCATTTTACATTAGCTGCAACTTTGGACATCTTCATCATTCTGCTTGGGCTAATTTACGATTAATGCAAATTTACTCCGTGATGTTTCAACAACGACAACGCGCTATAACTCCACAACTTATGGTTCATCATTAATATTACTCGACAGTTGCTATTTATTTGCGGTATAAGTGAAGTTGATGGCTTAAACAAAAGCTACTTACTACAAATACAACATTTACGGTTAATTTAAATTTTGTGCAAGTCAAGGTGACAGGAAAAAATTACCTGAAAATCAATTATTATTTAGACTAGCCGCAGATTGAATTTGCGTTTCTTTCTTTCGTGTTTTTTTCTTGTCTTTTAAACAGAATCGAATAGCTACTTTGGTGAAATTTGCCCAGACTTTGAGGAATTTCGTACCGCACGTGTGCTTCTAAAACAAAAACTTTTCTTAAGCAAGTTACACAATTCTGAAGTTATACTTTTTTTAAGATTCTTTTAAAACTAGCATAGTTATTAGGTCACTGTGTAAACGTACCTAAACCGTTTTTAGTTTTTATAACTTACTTAGATAAACTTGCTGATATCACAGCTGAAATTTACATAACTGCATTTCTGAGTTTTTCATATTTTTAACAACATCAAAACAAAAATTTTGTTTAGTAGTAGTGCATAATAATGTTCTAATTGCAATCATCAATTAACAATTATTGTATTTGTTTAGGTTGATTTGTATCAATTGCGAATCATTCGAACGTAAATTATTCAGTAAAATGCGAATAAACAATTCGTTTGCTCGATTCGACTCAATAACCAAAATAATATTGTGGTTATTTAAATATTTTTTTCCGAGAATGGTTTGAGACCATTACCTAATCCGACATCTTAAAATTAACGGTCCGCTAGAGTTGATTGATCTACAAATCCACAAAAACCAAATCGGAAAATGAATAGTAAAAAAACTGAAGATGAACTAAATACATTAAATTATTTTTTTCAAGTATAATACCGACAAGTTTTTGGTTCGAAACTTAACATTCATCAATTCTGTAAGTGTAATTGCTCCGTTTAATTTTTATCGTTGACCAATTATGCAATAAGCAACATTCAGAAGCGTTACGAATCTAATCTATAACTAAAAATTTGATGGCAATCTGCGTTGGGTTTGTGTGTAATTAACATACTAAGGAGGATGTTTTCATAACGAAAGCGGCGCGTAATAAAAATAGATCATAAACCAGTGTCCAATTCAATTCCACTGAAGCGAAGACGTGGACTTAACGGTCGTCGGTCGGACAACAGTCGGAAATTATTAAACGCAAACAACCACCGGCATTTTCAAAAGGCAAATTGTACATTGTACGCACGTGAATTAGCGATTACCGACCGCACTTCACCATCACCTTTGTCTTAACAGTAACATGGTAACATCAGATTAACAGGTATGGTAATCGAGTCAAGTGAGTGAGTGCATGATTAGCCTAAGAGTAAATTGTTGCAACTGCAACTAGAACAACTCGGCAATTCATCGGCAACACCAAAGAGTGCAACAAAAAGTTAGCAACGTAATGACACAAATTAAATCTCGATTTGCTCTTAGATACTTACGCAGCTCGTGTTTTCGCGCAGCAAACATTTAATTTTGTTACAATTACATTGCAGCAAATATTTAATTAGTTGCGAAAATGAATAAATTTGCACATTTGCGCTTGTAAAACAAATGATAAGAGTAACCAAGGACATTTCCGTAATGAAATCAACAGTACGACAATGCTAGCGAAACTCCCCGGAGCTCATCTCGAGGTCGCGTTTGTTGTTAATTCGATAAGCCACAAGACGAGCATCGTAATTCGATCGTGGACGCGTTAATAAAATCAAAATCGTCATTTTCTCTTTGCGCACTTTGTTCCATGATCTATATTTCAATATTGGTATACCATTCGTATTCTACTCCCGCAGGAAGAAATGTTTCCTTATTAAGCGACAAAATAAACAAGTAGATACAACAAGTTGATGAAGTTACTATGTGGAGTAGTTTGCGTTGTCGATGACGCATTTGGATGCCATCAAAACTACATTAACACAACTAATAATTATCCGCATACGTTACGGCCGATTAAATACTTAAAACATATTATTAATGTACTCCAGCGCTCGCTCGATATCTGATGACCACTAGGTGTTGGATGAAGAGATGAAGCGGACAGAAGACGAATTCTACTGACCTACAATTTTGTCAACGGAGCAATGCGATAAAAAATATTTGGAGCATTTTTTTGACGGATTGAATTTGATGCTTGATTTCCTGAGATAATCTGCGCTCATTAATAAATATCGTTCACGAGATCAGCACTACATCAATCATTCTACAAAGTATTTGAGACTAGAAACTGAAGCGATTTAATTACCAAAATTTTAATATTTTAATTTTGGTGTTACAGTTATTAAAACACATGAGTTTGACATAAATTCTTTTTTAATGCGTAATGTTGAAGATTCATTGTTAAATTTTCTCACGAAAATATTTCGGATGTTGTAATGGACCTTGCGTTGTACAGTAAATTGTTACATAAATATTATGGTAACCTTAATGATCGCAATTTTTGATCAACTTTTCGGCTCGCATTTTAAAATTTGGACGCGTTTTGTCAACTTGTGTGTTGCAGAAGGACGAGGCCGCCATCAGAAGAAACGGGGTGTGATTTCCATTCTGACCCTCTTCGGCGTGTTCAAGATCAAGGTGCTGCTGTCCCTCGCCCTCATGGGCATCTTCTTCATCAAGAAAGTGATCCTCGTCGGAGCGCTCATCCTGCCAAGCGTCCTGCACAATCTGAAGGCGAATTGTAAGCACATCGTGCCCCATCACGTTGGTCACAGTGGGCATGGTGAGGAATATCATGAAGATTATTATGGTAACTACGGACATAGTGGGTATAATAAGGACTGGGAGCGAAGATACAGAGCTGCCGCTGCTCAACAAGCACAAGCTCAAGGTGCTTTAAAGCCAGTGACTATGTAAAAAGCGCACCAAATTAATTCGAGAACTAAAGCCTTAAGGAAAGAGCTACGGCGAACGATTGGCAATTTAAAAATTCATTAATCATTTTGCTTAACGTTAACGGTTGATTTGGCTCTGCCCATGTGAAGTTCAAATTCGGATTTACAAACTAGTCCGATCAAATGTTTGATTTAATTAAATTCTCTTTTTTCATAGTCACGTCGATACACTCTTACACACACACCTAAATTTTGCTCAACAATTTCAAGTAAGCTAACATGAAAGTAATTAATTAGTTGCCTAAACACATTCATGATGTTATTAGAACATTTAGCTGTAGATCTAGCTTAGTAGACCTATTAATTGATGATAGCTAGTGCTTTGCATTTGTAAAGCTTTACATAGTTTAGAACTTAGATCAAAAAATGCATGGCTTTATCATTAACTTAAATAGTTAACCGAATTTGTTTATTTCTGATTTTGTTATAGGTGCTTGATCGCGTGCGCATTGCACTCTATAGGCTCCAAGAAGAAAACTCTTATAGCAAACACATAACTTTACAAACTAACACATAACACACACAACACAATTATTATAGATATCGTTACCTTACCCACATATCGTTTGGAAAGATTGGACGAAGACCGACGAAGATTCTCTTCTAGATTTTAGACAAATTCCTACACTTGACACCTTGTAAAATTAATCTACGTTATCAAGCCATCAATCATTAGCGAATCATTAACGAAAATTTGAACAACATTTGTTCAAAAGTTATTGTTAATTCATATAGTTATATTTAGGAAGTTATTTATTTATATTATTAATAGAAAATTATTTATTTGAATGTTTATGTCATCATCAAATGACGATGAATAAAGTTGCGAAATTTTAATTGTAATCTTGTTCTTGTATTGTCTTTGATTTGTTGGGTCGTTGTCGTTTAAGGATAAGGAAAATGTTGCTTTATTTAAGCGTTTGGTTTCGGCGTGCGGGTGGTTTGTTAATTAAATTTTTAACGACGGCATTCGAGGAAATTAATTAACGCGCCTCCTCATTAAAAGTTTCGAAATTAGTTTCGACAATGCGCGTAATCGCGGTGGGACAGCCGCAGACCTCTTTATTGGGTTTAAAATTTGTTTCCTATCTTCTTTAACATAACTCTTTACCTAACAAGGACACAAAGGACTCCGCACAAGGACAAGAGCCGGGCACATGAAAAGATTGTGTATTTTAAGACATTGTTTTATTCATCAAATTCTCGCGAAACTACAATTAGTATGGAAATGGAATTGTAGAACTTGCGAATAGTTTTGGTTTTCAAATAATTTGCATACTTGACATTTGGCATATGGAGTTATTAATGCTAATGCATAAACGACGCAGCTTCTAATAGTCGAATTCATTAATTGCATCCACCTTTTAGGTATGAAGTTGCACAGTTTGCGTAATTCGTGTTTCGATCGAATCCAAATGGTTCCAGTTTCATGACGATAGCGTTGAATTGCTGAAGCGCACTTGCCGAGGTGAAATTCTCGGAACATTTCATGGCGGATTAATGTCTACTTGTCGTCGTTTATTCGTTGAGAGAACGGAATTTGTTCGCTAATCCAAATCGTCCGAAGCAACACTACACCTTGAAAGAGTATACTTATTGAAGAGTAGATATGTGTAATTATGACAGCTATTTCTGATCCACTTCATATCTGCGACATCCTACAAATTTAATTAGCTACTTAATAAGTAAATAAGCAAGCAACAACTAAAATGGGTTGACTTTATGACTATAGTATTATAATTTAACCATTTGCTCATCTGTGCTCTAGTAAAGTCATAAAATAATGTTAATGTTATAAGCAACGATTCTCATTTCTAATATTTTATTATTTTTATTTAAAAAGTTGAAATGAACGAATTAGTATATTCATCAATGAGTTAAGAAGTATTCCGAATGAGTAGAAATTTGACTCACGAGACGAAGGCGAGTAAGGCGGTTCTGCCAGTGAGGAATCCCTATTTTTAACGAGTTGAAAACTATACTTTCTCTACGACCATGTTTGAATATTGTCATTTGCAGTCACAATTACATCGATTGTTGGTTTGTTATTTACTGATTTAAATTTTAAAAGTCAAACCGAAAGTTTATTTAATTTTCTGTAATGCAATAACTTTCTCTTACCTACATGTGGCGAATGCCCTTCCCTTATTGTATGAAGGTATTGTGTATGCGAATGTCATTATTCAAACATGGTCGTAGAAAATAGTATATTCTGTAACAAGTTAGGAGTGAGGAATGCCCATTTCTAACGAGTTGCAGACCATACTTTTTCTATGACCGCACTCTTAAAGAAAAAGAAAAACCATGTCTAAACCATTCTTAACAATTAAATTTAAAATAAGTTTAACATGTTAACCAATTCCAATCTTAATTTTAAACGATTAAAATTTAAAGGTTATGTCAAGTCAACTGACATGGGTGAATTCTAAGAAGACGAACAAATTCATTCAAAATCTGTTTTCAAAATCATTTTGGAAAAAGATTCTAATTTTAGATTGAAAATTAAAAATAAAAAATAGTTATTATTTATGAAAGCGTAATTATTTCTACTATTTGTTCAAAGAGGACGCCACTATTACAAGTTACAGAATGACTTATTCTGTTACAGGTCAAGAATGAAAGTAAAAAAATTCGGTTGAAGACTGTTAATATTCAAGGATGGCTGTAGAAAAAAGTTCTCTTTAAATATTTGCGTCTTACTGTAGGTCCTCAAAAATTCTACATGCAGAAAATACGACTGTTGTGATTCACCCTGTCTGAAGACATTAAGTGACGAGGTTTAAGGCAAGATAAAGGACGACCCTTGTCCTTTTGGAAGCATGCATTGTCATTGTCCATATCGGAATTTCTTCATTGTTGTCATAATTATTGTTGGACAGGAAACAGGATTAGGTGGGAGCACTAGAAGTGATGCGTACCTAAGTGGGGAGTGTGCGTCTGGATGTTCGAGGGTGCTAGGCATGAACGGCCAGCGTCGAGTATAAAATGTAGCGAAAGTTTGCACAGCACGCAGTGTCAGTTTCCCGACGCCGGGCGTCCCGAAAACACCCGCATCCTGTCTGGCGAAAGTGCGTTATCCTTAGCCTGTTTTTCAGTTGTTTGCGCGCCGCACGCACCGACGCGCTCCGCTATAAATGCGAATTGAAAGTGATTATTAGTTTGAAACTAATTGAGTGTGAAATATTAACACTCTTGCAAAATTTGAATATAATTGCTAAATGACGATAAAAAAGTAAAAGTTTGAAAAACTTAATTGCGATGAAGTTTTTTTAAAAGTTCAAAGTTTGGAAAATTGAAATTCATTTTAAAAGGTAATTTCACTCTGAACACAAATATTTATCTTATGATTATTGGAAGATAATTTGTTTGTTTGCATAAAAAGTTTAATTCTACTAAAACAAACACGCACTTTTTTGCAATGATATTTTGCGCCACGCATTTTATTTTTAGTTGCTTTTGCTTGTTTGTTTTTCACTACCATTTTATAATTGTAATCATGCACAAGCACACATTAATAAAGCATGCGCGTCTGTTAGCGTTGCGGCGCGAGATAAATGTTGGATGTTTACATTTTTTTATGATGCGGTTCATTTTTATTGCCACTTCTATTATTGGTACATACTCGTAT
Organism: Leptusa sp. GC000079; assembly: GCA_030264655.1. Classification (NCBI taxonomy): domain Eukaryota; kingdom Metazoa; phylum Arthropoda; class Insecta; order Coleoptera; family Staphylinidae; genus Leptusa; species Leptusa sp. GC000079. The sequence goes on from JARJDT010014038.1 coordinate 16,329, forward strand.
GCGGCTTGAACTTGTATCTCGCATGCATACTAGACGCTTTTTAATTTATTTTAGAAATTTGCATTTGATGCGATTTAAGCAATTTCGTCCACAAATTTCAAAATAAACCGAAATTGTTGCAGAGCTGTAGAGTTAAATTAAATGATTAAACTTGAAGGACTTTATTCTAATGGTATTTTATTAGGGTAGGCTTTTCTTTGATTGCTGTGATTGTTTTCGTTATTTTTGGCCGCCAATTGATAGGATTCGGATTCGAATTGCGTGTATATGGCTTTTTTGTCCTTGCGGTTTCCTTAACTTTACAATTGACGTTCAAATGTTCAAGTCTTTGGTGGCTGTTGAGTAATGTTTTGTAAAGTTTAATTAAAAGCAGCGCGCACTTAAGGCATTATTGACCGCCAGTGAAAATTCGGAAAATTCATTGCGCGCAAACTACATTTGAATACGAATTACGATTTGGGAAAGTTTATAGCTTGTTGTTCCTCTTTGATTAATTAACATCAGATAACGCTTTTGGGAAATTCTTGAGCAAATGTTTATCTTCACCAAGCAATAATAGAAATATGCAATTTCACACAATTTGTAGAATAGTGCATTTTCTCAAATAACATTACGCATTCAATTATTACTATGTAGAATGATTGCTTAAAGAAAATGGAATGTAAAATGAAAAACGGCTTGTTTGGTTGCGCGCGGTTTCTGATGGAATTACATTTCTTATGCGCACAATTGCAAACGTCTGAAGGGCAAAAAATGGGATTATTATGCACAAATTAAAGATGCATAATTCATATCACATAAGATATGACATATTTTTTAATATCTTGTAAAAATTAAAAAATGAATTCAAAGATAAAGTTTTAAAATTTTCCATTGAAGAAAACCAATGGAAGATGGCAGCGTAATTAAGATAATGTAGAAAAGCAAAAATTCTGCTTTGATATGCAAAACCATTTTATGATTAAGAATGAATGGCAAAAACCTAATCTTAAAATATTCATTTTTCAATTTTGAGCATTTTGAATAACGCCGTTTACTATAGAAAATGGCAAACTCACCTTGAAATAGCTTTGTGCTTACAATATTAAAAAGTGAAAATTAAATTACTTCATCCCTTTGGATTGCATCAAAAGTACGTCATCGGCTCCGCGAAAAATTCAATTAACAACGCAAATAATACCGCCGGGCGAAATTTGCATTTGTGGGCGTGTGCCCAACGTGTCTCACCATTTAGCGCGCTCAATAGGGAAAAGGGAAAGCTGCATCGAGTGACGTTGTTGTTGATGATGATGAATAAATAATGCCTATTTAAAAATTATTACACCAGAGCGGCGCATAGGCGCAGGACGACACTGAAACAAACGCTTCGTCAATGTCCTTCTGAGCGCGCGAGTGAGCGAGCGGAAAATATGACTTCATTTGAAAGCGTAATGGGATAGCATTAACCGATTAATTAATTCCGTATGCGTCGCCGCGCTGAAGCTTACGTAACATATTTCATAATGTCATAAACACGTAAAAACAACGAAAACGCATCACGAATACTTTTTTAAAAGTTAGTTTTCGTCCTGTTATGCTTTAATCCTTTTATTATTTTTCGCGGAAAGTGAACAGTTTCCATTTTGCAAAACATTCAAAAGTACAAAAAGGTACTTACTGTTTACTGTTATTATATTTTTCCTTCATGTAAGTACCTAACAACAACAATCATATAAGTAAGCGTCGAAAGCTTTCCGCTTATGTTTTATCCGCGTTGAATATGAAAATGGCAGCGTAATATGAAGTAATGATCGCCTCGTGTAGGTCGTTTGCCAAGTGGAATTCATTCTCTTGCTCAATTAAATGGACTGATTTAATTAATGTGCTGTTTCACTTAAGCGTGTGCGAATAAAGGGTTATGGTTTATGTTAGTACGTTTCATCGTTAGGCTATCATTGGGTAATGAATGGCTGCAAAGTGCTTCAATTGGCGTATTTAAAATAAGGATTCTTTCCATTTCTAAGTAGCAATATAAATATTTCAGTTATTTGCCTGCAAGTTTGTCATGTAAATTTTGCAGGAAAATTTTTAACAAAATTTGTATTGATGTGGATAAATTAATCAATGAATATTTATGGCATGGTGAGCTAATGCTATTGTTCTGTATTCGGTCAAGTTACATTTTACATATAAATTTTAAATTGAATTATAAAAGCATGCAAGTGGTATGTGCAATTAGCAGCCACATCCCTGACAAGTTTATATTACTTTGTGCAATTTTCCCTTTAGTTATACATGTTTCTCTGTTGCATTGTAATCCGCATGCATTTTCATGTTTTTTTTTGGTCAGCAACAACAGTTTTAATGCAGTTACACTGTTAATCCAGATTGCAATTTGTATCTTGTTTTAAAAGAGTTTTTCCTAAAAATTCAAATTGAAGTTCTACGGATTTAACTCTTTGTAATTTCATTGGTAAATTGCTGCAAAACAAATGATCTGCAATGTTTTTTGTTTTGCCAAAAAGTTCGAATTGTTTTGACTGCTGATCCTGACTACATGAAGGACGAATTTAATGTCGTTGCAAAACATATCACGTTACTAAACAACTGAACATAAAGAATGAAGGGAAATGTTGATGTTCATACGATGCCTTCAGCTTGGCATTTGTAATCGTATTACACTGTTTTTATTTACATTTTGTTTCGATGTTTTGTTCTTGTCAATATCAATACGGAAGGCAAACGAACTCTGGACGAAAACCTCCGTTCGGCAATTTCAAAAATATTTTTTATTCACAAAAATATAGGATTTTGGGTAAGGCTTCGTTTGTTAGTTTGCTAGATAATTAATGAACAACATCTATTTTAAAGCCGTGAATAATAGATTACATAAACCCTAGAGGATTCTAATCTCGAAATGTGAATGTGACAAAGCCAGTTAGCCATTAAGACGATTTTCCCAAATTGGTTACATGTGATTGACCTCAGCGAGAATCTAATGCCAATGCATCCAATCAAATTGTGAAACCTTTATCGAAAACGAACCGCAATATCCACCCTAGTTGCTATCTGCATTGCATTCCAAATGGCCGGACTGTGATCACAAGTGCTCGCAAGTGCACAAAGCTCCCGTCATTTAATTACGAGATTTAATCGAATTGTCTGCTTTTCACATTTGTTCAACTTACAAGAGAGTACATGCGCATCCTTTGTTCAATCACTTTCCTAAGTTAATGTTTTAAAATGTTATTAATGTTAGAAAACGTCCGGTCAGTTTATTCCCTCAGGATGTTTTTCTCAACCTCAACATGATTATGAAATGCAAACTTGCGGCTTTTCAGTTGAAGTGTTTTTGTAAATAATTTAGAAATTTAATCATCATGATTATCATCAAAGTCATCATGCAAATGAAAATTGTTTTATACATTTCCGAAGTTTTCTAATGTGTTCAAATTTTTACATGAGGTATTTGAAACAAGTTCAAAGTTTTAAATCAATTTAGAAGCACACGAAAAACAACTTTAAGCCTTTCACATTCTGCATAATTTTCACATAATATTCATAGTTTCACGTTGCCTACATTTGTAACGATTCGCTCCATAAGTTTTCCATCTTCAAAACCGGGAAAGATTTTTAATACATAAAACTTTTATGATTACTTATTCACATTTGCGAAATTATATAGATTTTATAATACGAAAAGGCACAGCATCAACAATAACAACAAAAGTTAAGCGCGTTGAAATGCTGTTATTTACGATACTTTAAGGAATTCAATTCACTATATTGGGCCAATTTTCGCAAACAAACAACCAACCATCCAACAAACATGACAAAATAGAACACTATATCTTTGTTATGCTATGTGGGACAGTCATATCTATACTGTATCAAATGACAAATGCACAAATTCCCCTTCGGTTATATGTTTTTGATGAAAAAAAAGCTGTAGCGAGACGGAAGTTGTGCTTTATGATGACTTCGTTACCGTCGTTCGGGAAACATTAAATTATATCAAACCTACTAACGTACGTTTGAAGTCAAAAGTTATATCATATATATTTTTTCCTTTTAGAAGTTTTCATTTTCGAGCAACATTTCCAATAGTTTTTGATTATAGTCATGCAGAGAACATCATTATTTTAGGCAGAGTCAAGAAACTCTAGACACAAAGAAAAATTCTGGGTCACAGATGAAAAGAATAAGCAAACAATAGATGAACTAGTAGAAGCATAAGTATTGATGTAGATGCGGAGAAAATGCCGAATACAGTGGGATGGCTCGTTTGCCCGGCGCCTTCACATCGAATAGCTAACATTAGCCCTACTCGAATCTGTTTTGATTTCCGACACCATGTTCAACGACAACCCACATTTACTCTAACAATATCAATATTTAAGACTGTCAGGTTTTTTGCATCCTTTTACCGTCTTCCCAAATTTGTCGTATCATCATATCTATCATATTGGGTGGATATTGAGTTACGCAACTAAAAATAGGCAAATCTCATACCAAAGAACTCAACAAATATCCATTGATTATTGAATGTAGAAGTAGGCGTACGAAGCAGTACATTTGAAAGACACATTCAATTCTATTCAATTCAATTCAATTCATGCAAGATAACGAATTGAAAATGGAAAATTGTTGCAATTTTATGTCAATAACAGACAATGTCTGTATTTATAAAAAAAAATATTTTCGGTTTTATATTGAAGATTGGAGTTGCTTGACTGATAATCTTGTTTTTTTGCAGATGCATTTCAGTTACAATTGATTTGTTTGGTCGGCAGGAAAAGTTGAATGCCAATAATTGACAATGGATATCGAGGGCAGATTGAACGCATCGGACTTGGCCGGCATGCATCGTCGATTGAACCGAACAATAGCGGAATTTTCCGACACATTGGATCGCTATCTGCATAATCGCAGCGTTGATCAGCCAGCTTATGGCATTTTGATAGCGCTATACACAGTGATAATCGTCCTGGGCACATTAGGAAATTCGCTCGTTGTAAGTTAAAAAAAAAGAAAAAAAACTCCGCCCAGGCTCAAATTCAGATTTATCACCTTACATCGTCGCATCGATTGTGATAAACTGCGATGATGCCTAGTCGTAACTCTTCAATTATCCATGATATTAAATTACTAATGAGGATCGGGTAAACATTAACTTTGGTGCATTGAAAATTGCAACAAGAAAATTATACGACAGGCGCAGATGACGTGATTTACGATGTTGCAAGACGAAGGATTATATAAAAAATATAAAAAGGCATACAAGACAAGAGACAAATTACTCATTCTGTTGTTTGAATTTTGGGTTTGGCTGTTTGGTATCAGGAGTATCAACATTGCAAATTGTCCTTTTTGTCCTTTTTGACAAAGGATAGACAATAGCAGGTTAAATGCCAAATCTGAATGTGGCTGTGTTTTAACTGGAGCTCTGTTCCAGCCTCCAGCCTTAAGACATTAATGCATTTTTAATTAATTCCGTTCTTTCTCCCTGGATCTTTTTTGAGTTTTTGCTACGTGCTTGTCTATTCACAAGACAGATGTATGCTGACTAAAACTAAAAAAAACTGAAAGCTCTTCAATGAATGAGCAATTTGTTTTTGTTGGACGTGCAACTGCTTCATACGATAAATGTTGGCTAATGCCACATGCCAGTCAGACAAAACGTGAATATGCATTGTTTTCATATGCAGAAAATTGAAGCAAAAGGGATAAAAATAAACATTCATCATATTTTTCACAAGTGCTATAAAGTTCTTGTTCGTTTTTCATTTGAATTCGCGCTTGGTCTGGGAAAAGTTTCACAACTCAAAACCAATAAAAATCGCACCAATTTTATGTTTATCGACATTTAACTTTCACACTGTTTTTTTAGAAGAAGAAGTCTTTAGAATTTTCCATTTTTGTGGGTAATTTATTCATCTAAGTACCTACGCAGTTGAGAAGTTCAGAAAATTTGCTACGCTTAAAACTTAACGCTAAAGATAAAGTAAACGCGTGTCGACATGATGTCTAATAAAAAATCAATAAAGATGCATTATTGTAGAAGTAGAAGTTAATGTTAATGTTGAAAAGTGGAACATTCTTAATGCATCCGTGCTTGCGATTAAACTAACGTATTTCACAAGCGCGCAAGAACGCCCTTAATACTTGAGTGCTATACTTTTAATTCATTAGTAGTGCAACTAATATTAATGAACTTCTCAGGCAATGAAATTAAGACAATTTATAGGGCATTTTAAGGAAGAATTGTATTCTTCTTCAATTCGTCCATTTGTTTGAATTAATTCACTTGTTTTATTTTGTTTCACGTTCGTATAAAATGCGAAAGCTTTTATCGATTGTTAATTAATACATATTGGAAGTTCTTTCGATTAAATACGCGAAGGGAAGCGATTCGTTTTTGTTCGAGCATGAAACCTCTATTCCTTTTGTTCTTCCCGTTATATAAAACCGATTTCCAGTTTGGAATTATTTAGGTGCTCAAATCGACATCCTCAATAAACAAAGTTTGACTTTGAAACGCCGAAAGGCAAAACGGATCTCTTTATCCTGATGGTTGATGCGAAAGCTGTCGCGAGCTCCTTTACATTAATACAAAAGCTTCGCGTTACGCAAAACTTTTGAACATCCTATCAAAGACTAGAAGGTCAAAATTCCGATGTAAATACGTAGTAGACAGCATCCGTTTTCGGCTTATACGCGGAACACAAATACACGATTAGAAAATGTCTTGGTCCTTCGTTACACGTATTACAATTGCAAAACAAATTATGAGATGTTTTGAGTTTCGTATATAAAACAAATACGTAGCATGAATATTTATTTACGAGATGATCTAATTTGCATAAATCGATATTCGCACACAAATGCCCTAAATCTAAACTTTCTTAGAAGAATTCACCAAAGTCAAATACAAACTGCTCGCAATTTATTTACAATAGCGTAAAACTCACGTAATTTCCTTGGCGGATTTTATAAACGTTTTCATTACAAATTACGAAGCCGCAAAATGCGCTGTGATTTGCATATCTATTACTTAGTATGCACAAGGAGATTAATTGGAATATGCGTCGAAATTAAACGCGAAAATGTTATTTATGTTACAAATGTTGCTGCAGTCGAAGGCTGAATAATAGCCAAATTTAACGTAAACGTAAACATATTCATTTGCTATTTTGGTAAATTCCCCACAATGCGGCTTCAATTAATCAAAATTGTAATTGGTACACATATAAGACTGATGTGGTTTTCGTGTTAATGTCATATTTTCATTTACAAACTTTTCGTATTCTACTCCAATAAGTTTGCATATTAAAAACGTGTGCTGGGCTTTATGAAAACGTGGAAAATACACATTTTACGAGGCATTTTACTAGAGATCCACCTTGGTTGCAGGTTGCATTTCGACAGCTAGAAATACGAAAATATGAAGTCAGAGTTTAATTTGCATTCTTACTGATGCACATAACCTGAACTGCACCTTAATAAAAAGTTCAAAACGAAAACTTTTATGTTGTTTCTGATTAAACATTTATTTTAGCAAAAAGGAAACTAGGAATTAGTAATTAATTTTCATAATGGCATGCTGTCAGCCATAATAAATTGAACAAATATTTCGGTAAATAGAAAACATGTGACGTCCATGCCTGCAAAATAATTCAAAGTGTTTGTTGACTAACTATCAACACATAGTGAACATGTGTATGTGATTAGCCCTCATCGCTCCGAGTGCTTTAATCGATTAATCCATTGATAATTAATTAATATATTTGCAATGGGTAATCGCGCCTGCTGGCTGATGCAGTTGCTTTGCTAAATTATGCGCGTCTGGCTGAAAACGTGGAAACGCTATCAAAGGACAACGGCATTTCCATTTAGTTGCCACAATAACAATGCAATTGTTTTGACTATGCCACTAATCCAAGTGGTGCTTCATTTTCAATTCCGTGAACAAATATTTTCTTATATATTTTTTGTTAGGACACTTTAGGATACTTTGTATCAGATGTTGTAAGTACATGTTCGCAGTAAAAATTAAATTAGGCGACGTGCGACTAAATTTTTTGTCGTTGTGGCGTTTTTCAGCTCAATGCTCGTTGTTGAAATGTGCCTCGAAGCATCCTCACGTTTCACTACGTCTCGGCGTTTAGAACGGAACAAAGCGACGAAGACGACGACGTTGTCGAAGGGTGTTGCGTGTTATTGAAAAAGGAACGAAATTTATGATGTTTTTTCGTGCCTTGTGTCGCGTTCGTTTTAATGCAGAACATGACGTTTATGAAACCAATATATTTATATTCATGACGGTCTCGTTGTTTTTTACAATTCAGAAAATTGTTGTAGATTTTGTCGGTGGTGCGAAAACCAGCGATGCGCACCCCACGCAACATGTTCATCGTAAACCTGGCGATATCAGATATGCTCTTGTGCACGATCACGATGCCTCTTACTCTCATGGAAATCCTCACGGTTTATTTTCCTCTCGGCAACAGCGAAATGCTCTGCAAACTAGTTGGTACCATGCAAGCGACCAGCACATTCGTTTCTACAATTTCGATTATTGCAATCGCTTTGGACAGATATCAGGTATTTATGGGATTTTTGGTTTTAAAACAAGCCCAAATATTTTCCGAAGATTTTTCCACGCAGTAAAAGGAAATTAGTAAGCAAATTTATGCTGTCATTGATAAGATTTCTTCCCACATGGAAAACATCGGGGATTAATCGAAAATGACGCAAAATAAAACAAACAAAAAAACAAAAGGGAAGTTCGTTGAACTTTGATGACGGGGAGTTTTATTGTTTAGGTGATCATTTATCCGACCCGGGAAAATCTGCAACTTGTCGGAGCAGCAGTGATTCTATGTTGCATCTGGATGATTGCCATCATGTTATCGCTACCGCTTTTCATCTACAAGAAAATCTCCAGCCATGATTTCAATCTCAACGACACTAACGTTGTGATGAACTACTGCTATGAAGACTGGCCGCCTGTCCTGGATCGTACCGCTTACTCGATATTTTCCTTCATTTTCCAATACTCGTTGCCGATCATCATCGTTTCGGTAAGAATTCTTCGCATATTTGCACAAAACAAAATACAGGGACTGATTAAAGTTAAATATTAGTTAATATACTCCGAGAGCACATTTAAGACTTTTTCCTTACAATTGTGTCAATAAATCGTCCCAGGAATGCTTTTTGATAACAAAGGAGACATCGAGAATTGAGAGACCCTTTTGTTATGTCAAAGTGCGGAATTCGATATTTCTATTGTTCTATTCAGTCCCGCTCGCAATGTTTTAAAGTCCAGATTGAAATCGAAAATGTGTGCTTTTTCTTTGTTTGAAGGCGGCATACATTCGCATTCTATACAAACTTCGGCATCGTTTCGCCGCCGGATTTGTCGCCCACGACGACTACAAGAACTCGCGGCAGCAGCTCCGCAGCCGCCGCTTGCAGCGCACCAACATGCTCCTCGTCTCAATCTCCGTCATCTTCTTCACCAGCTGGATGCCGCTTAATCTCTTCAATCTAATCGCCGACACGTGCAACTGCATCGACTTCACCTCGCAATCGATGAAGATAGTCTACGCCGTGTGTCACATGATGGGCATGTCGTCGGCGTGCTGGAATCCGGTGCTGTACGGCTGGCTGAACGACAACTTCTGGAAGGAGTTCCAGGACATCATGTGCATCAAGTCGAAGGAGGATGGACGCGGCGGCGGCGGCTCGAAACGGGGCTCGTCGACGCGCAAAGCGCCCAACAATAAGGAGCAGTATTTACGGCCGGATCTGGTTGCTGATTTCAATCCGGGAACGACCGCCAGCACCGAAATGTCACTGCTCACGAAATGCTAGCTCAAGGGCAAGTCCACGACCACCACGACGACGACGACAGCGACAGCGACGAGTCAGGTTAGTGGACACGCCGTTTTATAGACTGCGCTGAGGACGAGCGTATTTTATGCGTGGTGTTGATAAGGATTGAAGTACTGAAGTGGGATTTCAATTGGGTGATTTTTTATACTTAATACTTACTTGAAGGATTATTACGAATGCTGGGTGATAAAAATATAGTGCTATTTTTTTAAAGTTACGATGTAGACACGACCTATTACTGTTTAAAGATGACAAAAATCAACACAGCTAAAAGATAACGAATAATAGTGGCGTTCGTTTATGCAGTTTGCTTACCTAATCTCAGTTAATCTTGGATTAGATGTCGATTTGGGTTAATATTTTATTTTTTTTACAGAAAAAAAAAATTCATCGGTGAGGGATAAGGTCCTTTCCTAAACTATTTTTTGCCCAGATAAAATAGAAAACTACTAAAATCGATACAAAAATTCAAAATTAACTGAGATTAGCTAAGCAAACAGAATAACCGAACGCCACTATTATATTCAACATGATGTATAAGTAGTTGAACTTTAGGTAATTAACTTGAATTGTTTTATAAGAAACAACATCAAAATCAAATGTATTATCTACAATACTTATAAATGTTTTAAATGTTACACCCACCGCACCAAAACCACACCAAACAATTCACTCATCAGCTCAACTGCTTTAATCAGTTAATTCTAATATTTGTTCAACTGATGAATATCAACTGTCTGGTTTTATAGCCACTTTGGCTTTTTACCTTTATTGACCCTTGAGATCATCCATTCGTGCCGGGTGTTGGAATGAATTAAATCGTATTAATTATCTACGTGATTTGCCTGTCTGAGTACGTCTTTCGGTTCGAATATTGACGATAAAAAGTGGCGGCAACGGCGGCAGTCGCGGCGGCGTCGTTGAATTCGTGCGCGCATCCTTCTCGCAGATATTCGTTGGACAAATATTTATTGGAAATGCTCGACACAGCCATAACACCGACGAGTCCACGGCTATTATGGCGCGTCGAGATTTCTCGGATTAAAGCCGTCGAGTTTGCTTCGCTCGTGCATTCTTGACGCGAATTTTCTTATCTTTGTTTCCCACCCCCCTCGAATACACGGAACAAAGCAAAGCAAAGCAGCCTTCATTTCATTCGTAAACACAATCGATCTTGTAGATGTAAGTATGATTGTGTAGAATAAACGAACGCACTAACGAATTAGAAATAAATGCAAGATACGAAGCGAAATTATACAATTACAATGTAAGCTCTGTAATAAAACAATTACTAAACCTAAAATCTATGGAACAAATTGTCATAACTTAATGGTAATGTTATTTGTATAGTCGTCCTTGAAGGAAGACTTATTTAAATTTTGTAAATATTTTATTATTACTTATACAATTAGAAAACTACCTAAACTAAACTAAATTAAATATAAATTTACAGTATATTAATTATTTAATAAATGTTTATACATGAAATAGATATTTAATTTTTCCTCATTGATATTTTCAAATGTTGCTTTTCAGAATTAAAAGGTAAGTGAGACCTAAAGATAAGTAAATTGCGCCTGCTTTATGGGCAAATAATAAAACTTTAAGTAGAATCGAAGGCAACTTCGATGAATTTATTTTCTAAAACCACTGATTGAATATAGGCAACTCAGCTTGTGAGTTGCCTATATTCAACTTTTTTTGATTTAAAACTATTGCATTGAAGACCTAAATTATGAGAGCAACCCAATATGCAATTCGGCGTATTTGAAATGTTTTCTTTAATGTTCGGTGCTTATTCCAAGATACTTTCGAGTACTTTCCGGACGTATCTTAAGTTTAGCCAACAGGTTTATATCGAGCAATGTTAAAGTAGAATTCACTTAGTAAGCAAATACTCGTCTTACGACTAAAATTTATTCCGTGCATGGAAAGTTGTATACATACGATCAGCTATCAAGCAATATTCAAAAAAATAAATAAATAAGAATATGAAAAATGCTAGAGAGCTAGAGAGTTGCGGATTTCGTATTCTTGCGAATAACACAAATGTCGTTCTTACGCCTTGAGCCAAAAATTACAAACAAAAAAACAATTTATTTTCTTTAAATTCCAACATATTCCGTTGTTTTTCGTTTTCCAAGAATCCACAAATATGAAATTGGATTAATGGTTGTGTTTTGTTTGGGGAAATGTTCAGAAACTGTTAGCAACAGCAACAAGGAAAACTTTCCATGCTATTTCTTGAACAATCAAATGTGCAATTTCACTTTGATTATATTTACTTATACAAATATACAATAACGTTAAAAATAGTTCAAACCTACTTGAATCTACACAATAAATGATACAAGAAAATGTGTAATTTTAACATTTTATTTCTTTCAAATATGTTGGAATGTTCTGTGTGAATAGAAAATCATCGGGTGTTCGTATAGGTGAAATAAACGCGTTTTCATTAAAATTTCTATTTCCATTTGGGCAACCAGAAGCCACACGTTTGACGATTTCAATGGAAACCATCAAATCAAGTGACCAAACCGAACGTTTCCAATGAAAATCAACGTTAATTATTAATGCAATAATAGCAAACATTTGATTGCGATTTCGTGGTTGATAAATATTGTATGTGGAAATATTTGATTGTAAACAACAACAACCAATCTCAAACAAACAAAAAATAAATATTGATGTAATTTATTTATTCAATTTTGGTAAAATTGCATTTTACAACTACACGAATATATGAAGTGATATTTGAAACTGATAATCAAATTTATTATTGTAAAAACAGCGTGAAGGTGATGCACACATAAAGATGCCATATTTGCAATGCATCTTGTGCACGTGCGTGCATGGAATATAATGCATGGTTGAAGAAGACTATAAATTGCCACTTTGATATATGACTGGATACGATGATGAACAACTCGATGCTCAGATACAAAGAACTTCATTTTGTGCAATCTATATCAATAAAAGGAAAATTCTGACATTAAACTTTCACCATTAAATTTACCTTAAAACTTTTCTTTCTTTGTTTGTTCGTTGTGCAAAAATTGCATAAATAAATTAAAACCTTTCAACTTTGAGTTGTGGCCATTTTGCTCTTTCTAAATCAAATTTTGCGTTCATTCGGAACAAACAATCTGGCAAGTACACAATATCGTGATATACGTGATATATGTCCGTTATATGTGTCTGAAGAGTTGATGATTTGTTTGTTCAATGAGACTGCGTCCTGCCAAACCCTTCCAAATTGAGTTGACCCGAGGCTAAAGGCTGACGATGAGACATTTACTTCACCCTCCAATCGCCTACAATCAATCTATTGGTACGAAATCATCGAAATATCGCACCTCGAACATCCAGTATGATTTAATACATAGGGAAATCTTGTTGCCAATATTTGTTTAAATCGATTTCGTGGCGTTTTCAATTTTTCCAATTTTACATAAACCAACATTGCAAAGCAACAAAGCAAAATTGTTCCAATTTTCCACCGATAAATCGTAACGAATTATAAAATCAATTCAATTTCAATAATTGTTTTACAATCAAATGTGATTGGACATACGTGAACTTGGCTTTTTTCATGTTTTGCCAATTTATCGAAACATAACATAATAACAAACACAAAACCAATTAATTTGTTTATATTTATGTTTATGTTTATGTTAGCAAACAACGTTGAAATAAATTATTGACACTTTAATGGAATTGTGATGATGGCAATAGGAATTATTGATTAGGTAAAAAATACTTCGGTAATTAAAAATGTGTGTAGCAAACACTTTGTAGCATTAATTCCGCGTATTTCGTGTTGTTGTTCTTCTTGGTATAAAAAGAAGTATTAAAAGGTCAGTGGCACAGAACTGTAAAACTCGAATTATGGCCACACGATATATTGCAAAATGCTTTTTCCACCAACCAAACCCAACATGATATCTGACGTATTTAATATCAACCGAGCAATAATAACCAACACATGAAGCAGGAGGTTGCGAAGATCAACACCGAAATGACTATGCAAATATCTCTTGCGATTTTGATAAAAAAAACCGTTAGGAAAAAAAGCCTTTGACGTCACTTGCAAATATAATGTCTTCATGAGTCCTCTATCAATTTATCAAGTATCCCAAATCGGATGCATTAGCAGCATCCCAGCCTCTGAACGGAAGTATAGTACTTTCACATATTACATTTACCTGCTTTAATTAAATCTATATGCGCCACTCCAGCCACAAGGCATTTGGGACACACCAGAAAGGACTAACGCATCCTAATTTATCACTTCACCTTTACCTCAATCGATCTATAGAAAGCAACGGCAAACTAGCCCGCAAGGAACTTTGTTTGACGCAACGCAAGTACAAAGTTTGTGTATCAATATAGATCACTCGAAGGAAGGACTCAGAAGTGACAGAGAAATATTGCTGGAAAATATAGGCCAACACAAAAGCGATATTGATATTTCAAATATCACTTTACTTTAAAACGAAAATGATAAAGTACACCAGCCACGCATGCATGTTCGACAGCACTCAATGCAACAAGTTGCAAAATGCGAATTGCACCATTATTGAAACTGAAACGCGGAAACAAGATGAGCTGACTTCGCCTGCGGAGCTTTCATAGGGCAATTACTTTTTCTCCTTGTTGTTGTTATCGGCAGGAAAAGCAATAGTGTCTTTACTTGTCGTTGTCCGCAGTTCATCGAAGGCTCTTAGTTTAACGCCTTCCTATAACTCAACTAAAATAAAACGAGAAGAACGCGTTTCAGACGTCCTTGACCTTGTTATTTCGAAAAAGTTTTGTGTTGCTTGCATGGATGTCGTTATACTTACATATATTTTTCGTTAAGTATACTTATAGGGTGATACAATTAGCTATTCGAACAAAGTGAACACTGGCAACTTTTTCATTAAAAACTTTTTCGTTTATTTTTTTTTGTCCCATCACATCATTATTGGAGATGTACAACAACTTGGAGTTTATTACGAGTTAGAGAATTAGATATTTGAACAACCTACTTTCCCAAATATCTTTCCCTATTCAAATATGTGTTTTCGGTAATTAGCTGCTGCGATTGAATAGTGTAGTACAGCCAAATATGGTTTCAAAGCAAAGAATAGAATAGACACTATTGGACCTAATAGAGCTGAAGCTTAGGCTTAGAACTTGATTGAACTTAATACTAATTACTACTATGATTAGAGTATTTGATGTTGGAATTTGAAGTGAATAATGACTAGGACTAGGACTAAAACATCATCTCAACAACATTATTCACTAATAACTATACGAATATCTAAAAATTACAGCCAATAATTGAACTGAAAATTCTATGAATTTATTTATAACTTGAAGTATTTTGGATCAAATTTATGCGTTAGAAAATATTATATCATTGACGGATCAATTTAGCAACGTTTATACGCAAAACGAGTAGTATTTACACAGTCCAATAAGTCTCGATGTTTTTATTCTATCTAATTGCAGATGTGACACGCGAAATGAATATGTGCGATGCTCGAAGGACACACAAGTTGACTTAATAGTCCGCCGTACAGTTAGACAAACAACAAAGAATGAAAGAAGCGTCCGAAACGTCGAAGAGACAAACCGGCGATTCAAAAATTTCAAGCAGCAATTATAGGGCACGCATGACGAATTCACTAAGTGGTTGCAAATTATGCGTTTGCCATATTTTCGACATACTAAACTCATATTCAATTGAAACAATATTGTCAATGCCGTGCGTTTTCATGCAAATAATAAAAATTCAATAACTCGCGATACTTCAATATCAAATAATAATAATAATTGCCCGAAGACACGATAAATGTTTTGTATAGGGTGATACACTTCTTATGGGACACATAAAATGCACGATAAAGTGCGTCAATGGTTAATAAAAACGCGCGTTGTAAAATGCAAAAATATTGACATCACTATGGATACATGGAGTACATCGAGTTCATGGAGGAAAATATTGCACTAGGAACTTGGAAAGGAAACAAGGCGAATGTGCACTTTAAATGCACTATGCACTTACACTCGCACATAATCTTGTTCATTTTAGTATCAAACTATAATTTTTTTTCGACGTCTGTTAAATAGGTGAACTTTATTTCGCCAATTTTATTTTTCACTAGTGAAATAATGTGAAAGACTTTTTCCACAAAGATTTTCCCAAAAGACATGGGCGACATCTACTATCAAATTTATAGTTTTAATCCACGTTAACCGATTTCTGCATTTTGGTTTGTGGCAAGGATACATATGCGTGTTAACCTTGTTTGACTTCGTTTAAAATAACAGACGGCAGCAATTTCACCCGTCTTAAAGCGCCATCTTTTAGTTGCGGGTTTCCGCCAATAATCAATTCGTGTATAAAGTGCTCGCTTATCACTCGTGTATGATTCAAACTCGTTAAAAACGGGAATACGTTATTCACTAGTTGCTTAAATAACTATTATATTTGTCGTAAAATAAACATTTTAAGATTAAACGTTAATTTGTCATTATGTATAAAGCACGTCTAATTATTTCATCGTTTTCTCTAGGAATTTCGTATAAAAATAATGGCTAACTACCATAATTACACAATTTAATTATAAAATTAAATAATAAACGGTTTAATTAAATTTCACTTTGCAGTTATTTAGACATCTTAAGCTGGTCCTCGTCTTGTTTTATGTTTCCGTCAAAAAAATTACCGCTTTACGCTTTACACAATAATAACATTATTTCATATAAGTAAATAGTAAAGAGATTCTTCCTGTCATTTTACCAACATCAATTGTGCATGCAAACTACAACATTAACAAACCAACAAAAGCAATAAAAGTAATATCGTCACTTGCATTCTGACAACAAGCAATTAGCTGCTGATTTTGATTCGTCTTCAGTCTTTACCTTTGTTTCAATTCAAACTTGTATTGTCTCGTCTTGTATATGCTAATAAGATAAAACTAAAACTTGATAAAACTAAACTTGAAATTTGTCAAAGTTGAAGTTGATGGTAAGCCGGTGTACAATATGCATTCATCCAGTTCCGAATGCGAGCGACCATCGCACGAGTCATCGAAAAGCTTCAGCACTCGCTCAGTAACCACCTTCACATATCGTCTGGTGGGCAGCGTCTTCGTTGCGGTCGAATGACCTCCTGGCCTGGATTCCCCAGCCATCGACTTCTTGCTACCCGTCCGGCGTATGCCTATACATTGGAATATTGCTCACCTTACTTCTTCATTCCGCGTCCGGTGCACGTGCGTTACCAACAAATCACGGACCGCGATATTTATTTTTTGTTCGCATCAACTTCAGTATCGTTCCAAGCGAAGCTCCGATGCGACATTGACATTGTAATCACCATCAACTAGGCAAGACAAGACAAGACAAGAATAAAGTTGCGCTTTGCCGATATACAAATGTTAAGAATCCGTTGCAAAACTTTTAGTTGTTAAGTGCACTTTGTACGCGCAAAGTTGTGAATTTAAAAAAGTTTTTGACAATTTTCAAATCAATGTCCTTGATGTGGATTATAATTCGAACGTATATAAGGTAATATTAGAATATTAATAAACTTTCATTTATAATTAATGCATCAGTGTGAATGAAATGCTTGGCAAGAAATGCGCGCGCGTTTTAATCATGCGCATCATTTCAACTTCTTGTTCGAACACTTCTTGTAATGTCCTTCATCGGCTTCATCTAGTCTAGATCTAAAGACGAAAGTATCACGTCGTCTAATTAGCATGAACATGAGAACTGAATACCTAACGCCAGTAATTTTGTATAGTTTAAAATAAAGTTTTTATTTGGCAATAAAAAATGACATGATGATGCTGGTAAATAAAGCACGATTAACAGCTTTGTTTATTGAGTGTGTAATGGTGTAGTTGATTTTGCAGCATTACCCATGAAGTAGCAGTATGTACACAATGAAACATTTTGTCCAGTGCTCAGCGACCAGTAGAAAAGTCACTTGTTTGTTGGCAATAAGCAATAAAATGAAATCGTGCAGGCACATTTATTTCTTATCGTTTCGCGTCTGCTGATGACGTGACCAACGCACCATGCACGCAATTCTGCATGCGAATGTCGATACAATACTAAACAAAGTGTATTAACCCAATTCGCCATAGATGCGTTCGATTTAATTGTCACATAGATATTGAAATGCTTATGCTTGTGATACATGCATTCTTTCTTCACTTTAGTTCATACATCAACTATCAGCATGTTCATCTACAATCTACATACTTTGAATATGTTGCCCGGAACGAGTGAAATTCGTCTTTGTTGTTGCATTTTTGCATGCAAATACAATTTGACACGATTTCCTGCTTGTTTCTTGCCGGTTTTTAGCCGGCAAAACGACGATGACGGAGCGTGCAAATCGAATATACGCTCAAATGACACGAAAAGCAAAAATCTCGCTTCACTTTTTGACTTTGGATAAAGTGCCTGAAGAGATCATGCAATGTCAAATAAAAGATTCCAAGCCAAGCATGTCGACATTTTTTTATGTTCTGGCCCAGCCAAACCAAACTAAAGCATTGAAAGTTCACTTGCAAAATAAGAAATTTGCTAGTATATACATATACGTCACCGAACACGTTCAATTTCTTTGAGATTTATTGAAACAGATTCAACATTTTCTATACGGCGACAAAGTTCAAAGAATCAAAGGCGTTTTTCAAGTGCATTCAATGAATTTGAATGTACTTCGTCTGAAAGTTGAGAATTTGTGAGAAATAGCAAAGATCAGAGACAATGTTATTGAAATTGCTAGTTGATATAAAGGAGGCCAGAAATGTACACTCAGCTCCAATTTCTTTATTTAATTAAAAAACAGAAAACAGCTGCGTTTTAAGCTTAAACAGATTACTTACTCTTGATGAGAGAATTTTTATGCTTCCATAAACTTTACTCTTCCGAAGTCTTTAAATTTTATATTTTCTCAAGTGCACCTGAAGTTTATACATGGGCAAAGCTAGAGGAAGATTTTAATTGCCATCAAGATAAGCCATTAAATCCGGAAGCCACTCACTCATATACATATTTATTTCATTTGCAACAAGAATTCCCTCCTAAATTTGCATTTTTCTCATTTTTAAGGCCAATAAATTTAATTGTATACAAGAGTTACAAGAGGGAACTATTGTTGTTAAAGTGATTGTACGCAGTTTCTTACGCTCTTAACATAATATTTCTGATCCTTGGTCGTTTGGACTAGATTTGTTATTATACATAAGCAAGCAACTCAAGAAGTTCAACAATCACTTCTTCAAACACAAACTGATTTGCTACAAATGATGACATATAAATTTGTGCATGGATTTCTGCAAATTCCTTTTTAACAATTTCATATTATTACAATGCAAATGACAAGAAGGATCATTATAGATAAGTCACAAAATGATATACATAAAACTTAGTAATAAGGAAGTAGGAAATGAATAAATTTAGAAAAACAAATCAAAAAGCTTCATGGTAATCGTGGCCAGAATAGGAGAAATGAACTTCTCAATTAAATTACTCAACTTTTCTAATTTATTTCGGAACAATTTAATTCGGTCCTGTTGTGCTTGTTATACAAGGTTAAACTTGTAGTCTTGTCGTCTATAGATAATGTAAAAGAAAGAAAGTAAGGCATTTTTTTTATCACGAAGGAAAAGTTCTACGAGAAAATAACTCGCGAAAAGTACGAATACACAGAAAAGTCGACACAAAGTTTGTAATTACTTTTCAGCTTTTTTTATCATCAACAAAGTACGAAAAGAACAAAATGAAGAAACGAGACAATTAAATTTTTATAGGTATGGCATTTTTAATAATTTCAAGAAGGTCATTTTATTAAGCGGGCTATATTTTTTTAATAAAGACTTTACAGTCAAAAAGTTAAGTATTTATAGATTTTATTTTTTATTCGTTTTGCCCCAGGTTGAAAAAATAAAGCGCATGTTGATGAAGTTCAAAGTATCGAAGAAGCGTGGCAAAATTTTCAATCATGCTAATGACGATGGAACACATACGTGATTCTATTATTATCTGTGAAATACAATATCATGTGGTGTCTTTAGTTTTATAATAACCCAAATACATTCTTTCTCCTTCTTAAACTAGCTTAGTAAAAACTCGAATCTCGAAAGCTAAATAACAATCAATTTTGAGTTTGAGATGAATTTGGGGGTCATCACTTCCAAAACAGCAAACGTAAATCTGACTCAGCAATTCTGACTTTTCAAATAAGATTTCTACTGCAAAGACATTTGATTCAATTAGTAGGTCGTCCAGTCATCAAATTCGGCTAATTTTAATTTGACTAATAATCTAATAATTTATTATAGGCATTTTTAGAACTTCAAAATGCAGATTACAAATTTATGTGTATTGTAATTTTAGAACGAAAATCGCGAAACTTAATTTTTCACTTATTACATTATCAATAGTTCAAACAATTTAATTGAATTATTTGCACAAAGCGAAATTTGAATTTTAATATGCAAGTGCAAAATCGGCGGCGCGGACCCAGTGCACTCACACTACCACGAACACAACTCAACTCGCGTTTTGAGAAACTTCACATTCGTACCACACCTAACTTGACTTATTTCATTTTTGAGGTGCGCGACGCACTGCACCTCACTCGTCCGCGTCTCACGTTCGCGCACTTCTTCTAGTTCATGATCGCGTACTAGATGGCGCCTTAATAAAAAGTATACATTTTCTCTCAAACTAAAAATGTTACATGTAATATTATAATTTAAATTAATTATAAACCTAATGAAATCATGTAGTATATTTTTATGCCATTTTTAAATTATAATAGAAAATCATCTTTGAATATAAATTTAATAAGTAATAAGTTATCGTAGATTTTACTGGGTCTGTCAGCGATATTATGTCCTGAATTATTCTTAATTTCGACAATAAATGTAATATTTACTATTAAGTTTTCCATATTTTATGATACTATTTAAATTGATTTATAAGTAGTCAAGTATTTACTTCTTTTGCTATTCTATTACCAATTCCGTGTAATCGTCTTGAGACGTGCGTTTCATCATAGAGACACTTTTATTTAATGATGGTCGCTTTGAAAACGCTCACAGCAGCTTCGATAAGAGAGCATTTCAAATGTTTCGTGTCGAGAATTTTAATTAAAGATTTCGCATCGCATGTTTCTTGGAAAGCTACAAAAAAATGTGATTGCCGCTAAATATAAAACCGCGAAGTAAAAATCACTTTACATTATTCAAGCAAATTTGAACTTGAACTGTTTCGAAATTTAGAAATTTTGACATTGAATTTTGTCGAATAAAACAGAAATGTATGCAACTTCAAATTTGCTTTTTCACTTACAGTTTTTATCGTCAAATTAAATACAAATAAAAATAATAAGTGTGAATAATGGCATTTAATAAGCAATATGCATTTGCAATCAGACACTTAAAAAGTAAACTTCACTTGGAATATAGCTGATGAGTAAATTATTCGAAGAAAAGAGAATTAAATTAATGAATTGTTCGCCACGTTTGTTCTTCGTTAATAAAACACTGTTACTTGTTAATTTCGGTATCTTCACTTCGTACGTGTTGTTTTTATCGTGTGCATTGGTGTAGTAAGCTAAAAAGCAAAGCCACACAAATACCGCAATGCAAATCTTAATTTCAAATGTGATCGTCTCCAAAATGCCGCTAATTCCCATGCAAACTCAAATCTTTAGCATTAATACAATTCAAAACACAACATCGGATGCGTCCAGCATTAAGAAATTAATTTGGTATTTCATGCAAATTGGAAATTCATGCCGTATTTCTCTATAATCTCTTCTATTCCCATTTGCTTATTCCTATTTCTATTGTACATTGTTGATCAAATGCAAATAATTAAGCTAATCGATTTTTCTAGCAACACATAGTTATAGCAAAGGATGTAATCCATATAATCAAAAGATATTAAACTAAAAGCTCAGAAAATCCATAAACATTGCAAGTAAAATGTTGTTATGTTTCAGACTATAGCACAATAAACTTACGTATTTAAAGGATTGTTTATTAGCATAGTTTATTATCATTATCATATTCCAAACTGACTAAACTCTCAAAATGTTGCTGTTTAGTTTTATTAATTCAATAAAAACTGAAATTCTGAAATGTTAATGGTGATTTTAGATAACAAACAATTAAGATATTCCATAAGCTACATAAACTCATTATAATTAGAGTTGGAGTAACAGTGAATTGCAACTTGATGACAATATTACAACGTAAAGAACCAAACAGTTAAATGGCTTATTCTTGAGTTGTTGAGCTTTATGTCTAACGTTATTTCAATCGGTCTATACTATGGGTATCATCGTATTGCTACTTTTCCATAGTTTTTCTTCTTATATAATCAGGTTTGTGGTACAACATAACTTTTCCTCGTCACTCTTTGTTTGCAACGAGTGATCGTTATGAATTTACACATGGATTAAAAGTCAATAATTGGAATTAGCAACAAATGCATAACTGGAGCACACAAGCTGCCACTTACCAATAAATATTAACAATTATTTATTAAAAAAATATTTTTTTTCCCTATCTTGCTTTAGTAATAACATTCTTCATTCGAAGTCAAACACTGCATTACCGATACCGCCATTCTGTAACAAGTTTTTAAACAAATAGTAGAAATAAATTACGCTATAATAAATATAAGATATTTTTTATTTTTAGTTTTTAATTTAGAATTATCATATTTTTTAAAAAATTAATTGGTTTTGAAAACTGATTTTAAATTTGCCGTCGCCACCTACATGCTTATCAGCGAACTTGTATGTATGAAACTTTATTTTCCGCGTTTTTAAATCCAAATTCAAAGCAAAACCAAGAGCAAAACACTTATTTTTTATTTATTTAAAAGTGGTCGTAAAAAAGTATAGTCTGCAACTCACTCGCCTTCGGCTTGTGTTTCGTTTGGAATCCTACCCATTCCAAACTCGGTACAGAATATACTATTATTTTTTGTTCTATTGTAAGAAATTCTTGGAAATCATTTTTCCAACAGAAAATAAAAAAACATTTTTAAAATATTAAAATCTGAATACATAAATGGTATTGAAATGAATATAAAGGTATGGCCACTATAGAATGTAGGTAACGCATTCATTTATTATTACTTATTATTACAATTTGTACTTGAAGTTTGAAGTACTTACTTGACTCGACTAGCTTATTCATTCAAGTACTTAAGTTGTTAATTTATTAAATGACTTTCTCATCTCTTTTTGGTTTAAATTTTAGTACGGAGCATTAGTTTTGTCGATACACGTTCGCATTTCTTCATCAATTCAAACCATTTGGATGTTTGAAATCCGTGTGTGCTTGTTGTACTCGATTAGGTCTACTCGACGCGATGCGTTATTAAAAAGTAAACATGACCAGTTCAACACCGATGACGAATTCAACCCACTTTTCGTGAACAAATACTTGATAGGAATAGGAACAAACTCAGAAATTTGGTACAAATACATTTCTGTAATAACGCACACACGAAATTTGTAAAAAATAAACAACAAGAAGAAGCCATAACACCGCAATCAAAAGACGCATATCCATATGAATCCATACAAGAAATACGCGTTAACGAAATAAAAATTTATCACTTGTCCTGATTTTGGCAAAAAATACAATAACTCATTTGCACACAAAGAATAAAATGCTACGCACGTTATACATTTTTATTTGAACGATTTTTTTGATAATGATTTTATGAGAAGTTTTGAAAAGAAGCGCTAATAAAAGTATAATGAAAGTATATTTTGTTTGATTGTGATTTATTGAAAGTAAACAAAATTCACGCGTATAAGTTCGAATAACAACTAGGTCACACTCACAGCACATGATGTGCCTACATTTTTAGGAAATTAGTTTTTTTAATTTGGTAACACATCAGAAAGCAAAACAGAAAAAGGCATAAAGGTGTTTTCTTGTATCAACACAATGCTTTTAGCTAAATTAGTATTGAAAATGGAAATTAATTACTTCACAACTAAAAGTGGATTGCGCGACATTGTGTTTCAGACTATATCGTTTAGTTGTAAAATTTAGTAGTGTTTCCTTGCGGAGGATCGCTGAAAATCAGTGTAGTGTGCGCCGCTATTGGAGGAAAGTGTGATTTTCACACGTTCCTTTATTTCCCAAAGCGCGCACTTTTAATTAATTCCGAAATTCGCGAATGTAAATTACGCGCGTTTATTTAGAAAATGTAAATGCCACCGGTTGGTTAGGGACCCTCAGCTTGTTTGCTCAACGAGACAACCAGTGTATGTTGATATAATGTATTATATGAATGTTAATTAACGAATTATAATAATTTTCGTCGATGTTACTATAGGACTATATTGGTATGTAAGTACTTACATGCGATGGTCACAACACACCAACACACGCAAAATGCGCGCAATTATTTCCAGCCCACGAAGCGTGCGTGTGGTGCGTTGAGCGAAATCAACCATTGTTTGTTTCCGCTTCCTGTTTCCGTAAATGATGTATGAATGTGTATGAATAATTAAATTAATATTTATTTGGAAAACAATTTGAATTTGTTCGGCACGTTTCCAACACTTTGTATGTTGTTGTAATATGTTTACATCATGTGCATTAATAATGCAGAAGGGTTGAATTTGTATCAAGTGGATTTCAAGTGGTTCTCATGTTCGTCCCACGTGTAATATCGCACCAACAAAATGCAAAATGGATGCATATGAAATGTTAAAGCTGCGCATAACATTGATTAAAATACAAATTGCAAATTTACAAGTATACATTTTATTTAATATGACTTGATTGGTGTGCCGTGTAGTAATTTTCAATTGTTTCGTATGCCCAAACCAGTCGTTAAATTAAATTAAACAATTTAATAATAAAATTAATTTCAATTACGTCCGCTGCGTAACATAAAATAATTAACTCAATGTGGTCCTGCGTCTGTCTTTCTGGCCAGTTTCGAATTACTTTTACGACGCATGATATATTCTTCTTTAGTCTCCACACAATATGTGCTCGTGTTTTATTTTTATATGGCATTTTATTGCCTTTCTGGCCTGGCTTAGATTTTGGCTGTGTCGGTTTTGTTTTCGGGTTAAGTGCGCGCACCAACTAAAAGGTAGATAAAATACAAGGAAATCTCATATCTGATGCGTGCTCAAATAAATAAAACTTTATTATCTGGTTCTATACATAGCTACATAGCGATGCTTAGCTTTACTATGTCGTCTTTCATTAAAGTATTAAAGACATAAAGACATTAAAGTTCCAAGTTCAACATGTAGCTAAGTTTATAAATGTAGCTGATTTGAAATTGGATTTGCAGCATTTTCATATAAAGTTTTACCCAGAAAATGCGTAAGTTAAATGTGAATAGTTTATTTTTACATTTAAATAAATAGAATTGTTTGAGAGAAATATTTTGTTCAATTTTCCCGAATGTTTTTCTTCAGCAAAACAAATAAAACCCCAATTTGAATCTTGAATCAAAGACAGTGCGTTTCCGTCCCAAAGTGACAATCAGAAGTTTCCGTTTCCCTTGCTTTTTGCAATTCAATACAACATGTTGGAAAACTCTCAAGGGGACACTTTGTAGATTTGGATTTTACAGTTGAAGATTTTAAATTTTAGGATATATTAGGATTTTCGTCAATATCGTCAATGAAATAGAATTTTTCAATCGTACGTTCTCATAAATATCGAATCAGTGCGTTACGTAATGCCAATGTGGATAAATCTACATCTAAAGCTTTTTTGCACACTAAATCGAAATTTTATTATACTCCATTTTCCACTTTCTTGCCGCATTTTACATTCCCCACGAAACACTGAAAAAAAAACTATAAAATAAAAACAGAGCAGTTTATTTATAATATAATTTTTCTTTTCTATTTAGATAAATAAAAGA
Source organism: Leptusa sp. GC000079 (assembly GCA_030264655.1). Classification (NCBI taxonomy): domain Eukaryota; kingdom Metazoa; phylum Arthropoda; class Insecta; order Coleoptera; family Staphylinidae; genus Leptusa; species Leptusa sp. GC000079. The sequence continues at coordinate 42,162 of JARJDT010014038.1, forward strand.
ATGGCCATAAATTGTTGCTGCTGAAACAAAATGGAACAATGGAAACGCCGACACTGCCAGCAAGTAACAGCCGTCATCCTGATATCGTTGATACGCTTAGCCATCGCTGCAGCATGCACACCACCACCGATAACAATAGTCGATCAGCACTTGTCTCGTCTTGATAGGGAGCTCGTCGACTATGTCGATAGCATTTTTAGCGTTGATAATGTTACAGTCATACCTGGTGTGGACATCGAACGTGTCGACGATGAAGACATAACGAAAATTGCGCACGTTCTCGAAGAGGAAAGCGAGGAGAGAAATTGCAGTGAGCCGCGTGCGATGCAACGAAGCGTCGAAGACGTTGAGGATTATTTTTATGAAAAATGGAACGATTACACTGAGCAGCACGTCGTCTCATTGAATCTGCCTCAAACGGCTAGATTCCTACAAAGTATGTGACGCTTTGGTACTTTGTGACTTAACGATGCACTTCTTTTGATGCGCTTTTGAGAAAAATAAGGAGACAAGCGAAAAAGTCATTTTTCTTATGAAACAAGACTATTAATAATTGCCATTAACTTTAATTGAAGATACATTATGTTATATAGTATTATGTCTTTCCAATTAAATTTATCATTAAATTGTCTCCAGTTAAGATTTTCTCGCTGAGAGTTCGTTCGGATAAGACAAAATTACTTCTTCTATTAAAATGGAAATGCAATTGCAATTGCTATTCTTGAAATAGTAGATTGTAGATGATTGTAGATTGTAGAGGAGTGGATCCGCGCTTGGGCGAGATCCGGCACGTAGGCCACGAGTGGGCCCTTTGTGCACGACTCTTGAAATAGTACATTTTATTTATAGTTTTCAGATAAAACTTCGCAAGTTTTTTTTCTCAGGAGAAAACTATGTTTATCTTTTTACTTCCTAGAACTATGATCGAAATTTATACTACAAGAGTAAACTGAAACAAAGCTAACTAATTAATACAACGTGCTGCATAACAAGTGCACTCGCATGCAACAACATCAAACACAAACACAAACCGCGCGAATCAGGAATGCAAATGAAATTGTTAAACGTTAAACGTGATTAACGTTTGAGAGACAAGTTAACAAGTTAGAAATTACACTGCTTCCGTGCCTGCAATGAATCCTCAATTATTAGGACGTGAATAAAAAGGAAACTTTAAGCATCCAGCACGCGACAATCCTCAATCATTTATTTTCCACTCTTTAATTTTTCAAGTTTATTAATTGAATGAAACTAAACAAATTATTTGTTTATTTGTTTTAAGGTACAGGAAAAAGTTCGTTTTTGGCCGGTTTCGGCATGGGTTTCGTCGCGTTCATGCTGAAGAAACTCCTCCTGCCCGTCTTCATCGGAGCACAATTAGTCAAGTCCGTGCTGATTGCGATGTTCCTGCCCTCATTGTTGGGCAGTTTAGGCAAGATTGTGGGCAAAGGACTGTCCACCTTCTCGGGTGTGTCAGGCTCATCGGCTGGACTAGGCGGCGGTGCACAGCAGCACGTCGAAGACTTCGAGTTTAAAGACACGAGTCCTTACAATAATGAACCGGCCGAAAGTAGTCTCACGCTCAACGTGGCAACAAGTTCGGAAAGTCCTCAAACAGCAATGAACAGGTACAAGTTGTCCTCTACCTAAGAATTCATTTTTTAGGCTTATCTTTTAATCTAGCAAATGTTGAATTGGTTTGTTTTGAATTTTTAGATTTGGCTACGTCAACAATCGCATCTCGGAGAATTACTATCTGCGACAGCCGACCAAGAAGACGGATTATAAAGTCTTCCACAAGATTCCGACGTCGTCGTTGCTGTTGACTACGTACGATCCTTTCTATAGTCCGTTGCTGTCGCGACTCGACGCTGTTTTCCAACAGTTGGGATTGGGTCGACTTGCTCGCGACACGGAGAAATGTCGCGAGCGACTAGTCTGCATGATGTATGCTAATCCGGCCAAGTATGCGCCGTACAGCAATCTCATTTCTGCACAATTAAGCAGGTAAACACGAAATTGATGGAGCCATTTTCATATTAACAGCTCCAGTTGAATTTGTGAACTTGTTTACATCCATCTTTTGCAAAAATACATTTGATTCAATTTTGAAATTTTACGCTATACTGAAAAACAGGAATGTTCATATAACAAATGTGACAAAAACGAATAATGAATACCTTCCACTAACGCATCAAAAGCTACATTTTTACGGCTTGTTGCCGAATCGATATAGCGAATATAATGTTGCTGATGTCATCCCTTCACTTCATCTGTTTCATTTTGCGACGTAGCGACAAGCATTGTCAACAATCATAATAATATGAGGCTTGAGGACAAAAATAGAACAAGTTAAATAATTCATTAATTAATACTCTCGGTGTATGTCAATATTTATCGTCAATCATTTTTCCCTAAAAAAATCTTTGCTTGGCTTGTATAGAAAAAGAAAAAAGTTGTTTAATTTTGTTAAAAGCACTTTTCATATTTACAATCGCAATTTATTAAGTAATGATTATTCATGCAGGATTCATTTGTTATTTATGAAGATGAATAATAAAAACGGTTCGAGTCTCTTTTGTCACATTAGAAATAAATAACATTATCTGTTTCTAATTCAACTTTGCCAATAAACTCATATTATTACGATTAAATTTGCAAAGTTATAGGAAGCACTTGAAAGTTTTAACTATTTGACAATGGCAAGTTGCACTGAGTTAAGTTTGAAAACTCTGTTATCGCAATCTAAAAGCGCCGTTGAGATGAAAAACGAGCACCAGATTCCTGGAGAATTATTGATTCCAGACAGGAAATTGGAAGCTCTGAAAACATGCTTGAATTGCCATCTTCAACAACCGAATAACAACATTGCAAATGTCGCATTGGAATGAAAAATCGCCAAAGCATCCTATTAATTTACGGTTTATGCTTTTCATTATTTTGTATATCCGCTGAGCCAACCGAGCGATAAATCATTTTTTATAGTGAAAATGCCCAGCTTTTACAAATCTGCGATAACAAAAAGCTTTTGTCACAACGGACGCACTAAAAAAATCTATCCTCAATAAAAACGTAGAATCCTGAATGAAATGCACCGTAACTGAATATGATCACGCACATTGTTCAATGCCGGTATAATTGAATCTGAAATCTCGTCTTTTTTGCAGGGAACTGAATGAATTGAGAAAACCGTCCTCGGACAATCCGGAGATCCTGCGCTTTTTCAAGTACATGAAAGCCGCCAAGGATGGTCAGGATGGGGAGGAATGTCTAGCACACACGGGATGCTCATCGCTATCAAGAGTCCAATCTAGTCCGGCGATGCTCACCACTTTCAATGACATTAACAAACTTGTACTCGCCAGAAACATTCACTAACTAAACAAGTACAGACTATAATTCATCATAATTGTACGCGTCCTCTTGAATTGATGTAATTTACTACTTGCAAGTTCAGCATACTAAAATTGTTTATTTCCGCGCGCAAATAACACGACAAGAAAAACACATACTGCGGAAAAGCGGGGAAATGGAAAACAAAATGAAATTGGGCTGATCTTGCGACTTACGTAAATAACAAAACAAACTAACTAGTTTTCCTTCGCTATTTATTTATTTATTTATTTATTTATTTATTATTTGATTAGTTTTTAGAGAAATATTTATTTATTTTCTTATTATATTTATTGAAACGAATAAATTGTGTAGTTGTATTGTATCTTTTATAGTTTTGATGTGAAATAAAAAATGACATTGACAAAGAACCTTTAATACTAATATCCTTTTATTGCTTTCATTTTATCATTGTTTTATTGAAATTTAAAACAATGGTAAATGAACACGTAAACTAAATTTAAATTTATTGCCCGAATAAACACTTGAATTAAATTTGGCACCAAATGCGACCGACAAATAAACATTCGCGTTTTGATTAAAATTTTGAATGGGGTTCGCGTTTGCAACGTTAGTTGTTATGCAAGAATCGAAGTATGAGTCAGGGTTTTCCAAAAACGAAAACAATTCTTCAGCGATAATATTCAATAAGATCCGGCTTGTAACTTTCTCCAAGTAACCAAACCTAGCTGAATGTTTTTATGCAATGAGAAACGTGAACGTGAAAGAAAATCACAAGACAATCGACAAGGAAGAAAAGTTGAGTTGGATTTAGGAAAATCCCAATTTCTATTTCTTCAACGCGTATTTCAGATTTGTTATATAACTTGCAATCTTTAACTTTCCCGCGAAAAAGAGAGTTTCCCAATGGGTTTTTTACAACATTAAAAACTTCCCAAATCAAGCATCTAATACAGGGTGGCTTAAAATGATTGTCATTTTCGATGTACTAATTCGACTTTAAAGTCATATAAGGAATCTTCATTTCATTAAGATGTTCTTTTTCACATTAATCTTTTCCAAGCCGCCCAAAATGCCAATCACTTTAAGACACCCTGTATTATCTTGCGTAACATTTCGGTGTATTTTGATGCTACAGCTATATTTGCTTAATGATCATGTGCATGATGTTTATGACTTCTTTATTACTTCATAGCCTGACTCGAAATTCAAGAGCAATGTCTTCTCGTTTTCCTTTAGCATAATAGCGACGTGGTTTTGAAGAGGTTGAGGTGGAGGAACACGCGCACTTTCACTAATCCAAACTACCGAAACAATAAGCCATAAACACTCAGCATGTAGGTACAAGAAAAATTACTTAATCTGGAATAACCCCAAGAAGTGAGCGCGTTTGCTTGCCGCAAAAACGAGCATAGCATCCCCAAGTATATAAACTCTTCGCATTTATGGAGTTGGTCACATTCGATCGACGATATCAGCATTAACACATCGTCGCAAGCTCAAGTTAAGTCACTTGTTACACACGTTGTGTGCATGTAAAGCAAACTTGGAGTCCGCCTGAGAACAGTTAGTTGACCTAGGCGTTGGTTGTGCGCACCACGTTCTTCATTCTTCGTGTTTTTGAAGAAGTCGCGTGCTCGACGCATCTCCAGACATCCGACAGCCAGACAGCAGGCACAGGAAATCGATTTCGACTGGGAAATTAAAGACGAGGGCTTTCCTATTCAAGTTGTTTTTCCTTAAGTGTTTCGTATTTGGAAAAAATACAAGTATCATGTTTCGCGCGGCAGTTTCGTGTTCATGTTTGTTGTTACTTCTTGCGGTGCCATCTCATGGCCAGCATGATGTTAGCGGCCATCAACAGCAACAAGACGGTGGTCGACAAGGTAAAATTAAAAAAAAACGTAATTTAATTATCAAGATTTAAAAGATGATTTTTATTCAATAAGAAATATTTTAAATTGTGTTTTGTGCATTTTCAATTTAAAGTGGAAATGTTATAGCAAGATACCTAGTGGAAAACCGCAGATTTATGTGAGCAAGTTTGAACCGCAATAAATTGAAGAAAAACAACAAATGTTCAAAGTTTTGCCAAAGTATGAAAAACTATTGTTTTGAATAGTTTGCTCGCAAATGTTTTAAAATGGTGTATTGGAAAAACGCATAACCGGAAACATGTGCATAAAATCGTGTTGGGTGTATTTGAAATGCGCGACGTGCATTTAAATAAATAACTCAAGCCGGACTTCGGCATGGGACATGTTGGATTGTCTGGAAAATGGGGATCGCTCGTGCATTTCCCTTTGACGTGAAAAAGCTGACGTCGATATATTTGCATAGAGCCTCACTGTTTGCACAGTGTTCGGTAGATTATTCCGAAGGTCTAACGGACAAAATGTGGAATATGCGGGATAGTTTCCTCCTATCTTTTATACAGCCATCGAGTGTATTTATACAGCGCGACAGACAACTCAGTGGTGTTTATTTTCAACCTTTTTCGTTTCTTTCGTTTCTTTCGTTTGCTCGAATCTCCATTTACATCGAGCGTTTAGAAAAGTGATCGCCTGAAAATCAAACTTTTTCCGCTTTTGTTTGCAGGCAAAAACCTACTGGATTGGATCGGTTTAGGTACAGGAGCGGAGACCGATCCGTACTTGTCCCAGGCGAATTCGGCTTGTCTCAACGGGGATCTCGCCGAGTGCTTCAAATCGCGCGCGCTCTCGACATTCGACGAATTTTTCGATGCGACTAAGGTACTTATTAGATTTATCACTCAAATCAAACTCGCTTATTTTTGGTTTTTTTCATTTTTTCAGCAAGCGTTTCAACTAACTGACAATGCGAGAGTTTTGCGAATGCCGGACAATCAATTGCGTGCTATTATGCAGGAGCCTTTCGAGTTTTCCGAGCGTCCTCGTTCGGACGAACCTGAATGGGATCAACTTGTAAAGTTTGTCATGAGAAAAGTAAGTTCCTTATTTGTCTCAAATTTATATTATGTCATAGTTTGTTTTGTTCTTTCATTTAATTCAATAGATTGAGAAATTCATGAAGTCGACTGCTTTGGAAATCACTGTCGATAATGAAGTCACCGAACAAGGAAGATATCAACCGCGTTTCGTCGATGAAATCGCTGACGAAATTGATATCATCGAAGACAAACGTGACACCTTATTCAGTTAGTATTCAAAAATTACTTTTTTATTGTTTTCACTAAAAATATTTAAATTTTATTGTTTAGACCGCAAACAGTTGAAGAAACTCTTCATTCCTCTGCTCCTTGTCTTGAAAATCTTCAAGCTCAAGTTGCTGCTTTTCTTGCCACTCATTTTGGGATTAGCATCCTTCAAGAAGTTCTTAGGTTTTCTTGCCATCATCGTCCCAGGTGCAATTGCTTACTTCAAGTTGTGCAAACCTGATTTCCAATCTGCATTCGGCGGCTATCAGAACCAGTACGTGCCGCAATATTCGCCTGCAGGAATTGGTTTCCGTCCGCAACCGCATTACAAGGAGCCAAGTTACGAATACGCTGGAGGACAAGAGTATGGCGGTCAATCTCAATACGGAGGAGGAGGGTACAATAAAGGATTCACTTTCAGAGATAATGCTGCCCAGAACTTGGCTTATTCCGGATATTATCGCAGCAACGGCAAAGATATTCCTGCAGAAGAAAGCACCACTAAGAAATCAATTCTTCCTGATTCAAAATAAATTTAATTAAAATAGAAAAAAATGAAAATGGACATGGCTATTGATATGGATTTGATCGAGTTTATTGTACTTTAATTAAGTGCCAACTATGACTGACAGTCGAAGGTTACCCAACTATGCTTAATACTAAACTTTAAGACTTTTTTTTAACTTCTTGTTAGTTAGTTCTATTTCTATTTATTCTTGTTTAATTAATTTTATTTAAACTATTAAGTCATTAACATTAATGTGATATATTTATACCAAGCATACAATTAAGAATAAAATACGCACTTTTTCATTCAATTATTCTTGTTTTAATGTTATTTTTCCGGTTGTTTAGTTTTCAGCATAAATAATGAAAAAATATTGATATATTTAAATAATTTAAATGAGTAAATTAAGTTGCCTACATAAGATGACTTAAGTAAGAAAATTGGAACTCAGCTCAAGAACTTGCTTGTTCAATATTCATTCAAGCCAAAGACATTGAATTATTTTTATTTTAATCAGCTCATTGATTCAAGAAGTTAAGAAATACAGGGTGATAATAAATTGCGCATTTTACTCTCGTGGGATTATTGGAAACTATTAATAGAGTAACAGAGTTACTTTTCTTTTTAAAACAACTAATAACTAATTTTTTTTAAATTGTTTCTTTGGTTTGAATTTTTTTCTTTTATTAAATACTTAAATTTAGAAATGTCTTTATTTTTTGAATCAGCTGCAAAATTGGATTAAGAATTAAATCACTGTAGATTTTCAAAAAAATGATGAATTAAACTAAAATAGTCAATACTAACATAAAAAATAAATTTAAAATTTGTTTGGTAATTGACTGATTTTAAATTGAATCTTCAACTGTTTATACCTAAGAAGATTGAGAGTACATGCATTATTTTTGAATCTCTTGTTTGCAAGGTCGAATATTATTGAACACCCTGTACAACCAAAAAAAGGAACTTTCGCTAAAACCACGTTAAAACAACCAAAACTTTAAACTTTTATGACGTTTGCCATTAATTAACTCAACCACAACTAGCAAGCACTTTTTTCTTATTTAATGTTGATATCTCTTCATATAAACGAGATACTTTTACTTGAACAAAAAAAGCGAATGGGAGAATCAAAATTAAGTTTTGTTTTACTTTGCTACATCCTTATAGTCCTTGCAGTGAGTGTTAAGTAGTTTGTGGAACTTGGCAAAACTAATACTATAGTTACGAAGCAAGTTGCCAGGAAAGCATACAAACGACGCTTGCGAATCCTTCGTCCTTTTGCTCAGCTATATTGTAATGCGAATGAGCAAGTTGTAACAGTAAACAAAAACAATTTCTGCGTTAACTTCTCAGATTTATACAGCATTCAACAATAAAATAAGCGAGATGAGTTGTCGTCGCCGAGATGATAATGATAATGAGAAACATGGAAAAAGCATCATCGTCGCCTTCGTTCGACGTTGATAAATATTTCATATCGAAGACAACTCACGAGATTGTTACGAACGCGGCGGTGCCGGGAAAAGAGAAGAGATTAAAGTAATTTTTTTGGTTTGCAAGAGAAGTGACGGGGATGATTATCCCCGTCATTTATTAAATTTAATTTTCATCAGAAAATAATTTTGCGTTCTTCCGTCTTAATGTCTTAAGAAAACTTGTTATAATTTGCTAGAGTTGACTTTTTGGCTTTGGCTTTGAACACCTACGTAGTGTTCTCATTTTCATGAAGTAGAATGTTGTCCAACGAGTATGTAAAGAGCAAGTTTTTAATTTCGTGAATGTGCGCGCTTCCTTTCGGGAGGGCAGCCGATGGCGATGGCCGTTAGGGTACATGAAGTGTGCCATCGGAGGTCAAACGCGGAAGAACTTATGGCCTTGACCGTGCATCAACATCGTGGTCGTGCATTTTCAAGGTCCCAACACTGCTGACACACATTCTTCCTTCATTAATATCAAATATCAGTGGATGCTCAACGAAACTAAGGAAGATTAAATTTCAATTCGGAATTTTATTAATCAAATATTAAAATTAAGTTAAGAGACGCAAGGATGCCTATAACTTGGGGAACTTTATGCGTGCGCGGATGATTTGTGGTTCTGAACTAAAGCTGTAAAACTTTTGAAAACGTACCTACTACATAGATGTAGATGAAAGCAGTTGATTAAAGTCATAGATTTTCTGACCTACTCCGGCGCAGAGACATCAAACGTTCGCATATGTACGACATTATAAATTTATCTTTAATTCCCCCATTCATTTTATGAGTAGATTTCAATTCCAATCCCAGTTTCGTTTCATTTTATTACTTGAAATGAATGCGCGTAAACTTGTAATGATTTGAAATGTAATGCATGTCCTTACAAACAGTAATCTTAAGTTATGAGAAATATTTTTAATATCAGCTAGCAGGAACAAAACATCAATGTAATAAACATCTATTTGAAATTTGGGTTTCGTACTATATTAATAACTGGGCAAGAAAATTCCAGAAATGGTTGGCATTACTTTGTGTCCTTTATCGAAATTGCCTGCGAATTTTATTGCACTGAAAAGCTTGGAATGCAGAATGATGGCAATTTAATTTGATGAAACAGACATCTGACCCAGACCTTGTGGCGATTTCGAGAACTCGCATCTTTGAATTTATTCTGCCTAACTATAAGTGGCTTAAGTCACCTATAAACTATAAACTGAGCCTACACAAAACACAATAATACCTCTGTGTAAATCAATGTTTTCAAATGAGAATTGTGTTTTGCAAATCATTAAGACTATTTTATTACGCGCACATTTTCCACTTACCTTTGACCCCTCAAATTTTATTACATTGTGAACACTGGCATGTGACTATTAATTATTAAAGGAGCGTTAAAATCTTCAAACTACTCTACTAAGTGCATCGTAAGTTGCATTTTCATTAACTGTTAATTTTCACTTTGTTCGCTAACAGTGCACGTGCTTTTCAAGTTATCGATTGTATTCCTAAGTGTGCATCAATTTGATTATTGTTAAATGAAGTAGAAATCGTTGGACGTGCCGATAAACA
>JARJDT010014068.1:0-13150 GCA_030264655.1 Leptusa sp. GC000079
AAAGTCGAATTCTCACACTTCTATACAATGTGTTTAAAATATATTTTAATTATGTATTTAATTTGACATTAAAGGGAGTTCAATAATCCAATAATAAGTGGTTTTAAATATTCGTTGTTCAATAAAATATTGGAGGCAACCATTTAAGGGAATACACTAATTTATACACAATGTATCAGTTTAATAGTTGTTTAGACAAAAGTACGCCGGCAAACTTACTTTAAAGAAGAAAGGAACGAACAATGAGCGCCGGAGCCCAATAAAAACGAAAGAAGTGTGCTATTTCGTTTTTATTTCCTTTTAAAACTATTGCGCAACGTCATTACATTCAGTTTGGTTGGCGTCGGTATCTGCTATTCGATGCTCTACATCGTTATTATCTTCGCAATTTTCGTGCTCACTTTATATACCTTTTATTGCTGGATTCACAATTGACATTGTGCTAAAGCCACAACAAACGCAGACTCTGGCTTCGGCTTAACTTCAAACTCAATTTCAATTTTCAACGCCTGCTTGAGATTTCATATTTTAAAATCGATCACTTTAACGTTCACCACTTTTGAGGTTTTTGCGTTTTTGCATAATAAGTGAAATAATGGTATAATAAGCCATTTTGAAAATTATATCATTTCATTTTTCATTGCAATTTATGTTATGCGAAGACTAATTTCCTCTTGAATTAATGTAGGCGTTTTTATAAGTAGATTTTGTGATTTGTGCTGGAAGAGCGTTTGCGTCGTTTATTTCTTTGATGCTTCTTCAGTTATTCTTGGAATTTTTGACAAAAACAAGCCTTTATTCTTTCCTTTCTGTGAGGTACATTTATAAAAAATGTATCACATTTAATAAATCTCATTCAGCATAAACCTTTAACGCCGAAAACTCGCAATGGGCCTTACAGGCAAAAGCACAGGCAAAAAAAAACTTTGGAAACGACTTTGAGAAGTTTTCATCCCGAATATCGGTGTCGTGGGCACCAGCACGACGTTTCTCTCAACCTCAACGCTGTAGCAGAGGCAGAGAGAGCGCTCCCACGCATCTCGAAACTGTAACCATTCCAGAATCATATTTTGCACCTGCGATTGCTCCCCCGATGCCTTGAATAAATACTAAAAGTCTACCTGATGTGCGGAATTCCCATGCCGACTTTAAATACATTTTTCAGAAACGATATAGCATTCGTGTTCAACACACATGCACGTGGAATAGAAGTTAGGTATGCACTATGAATATTGCGCTTCTCACTCTCAAGCGGTTACTATTGCTATTAAGGGCAGCAATGGTAGCATTTCGATTTAGATCAGCGTCAGCGTCTGTTTTTCTGCCTGTTTCTATACGTGTTTCTCTTATTTGGTTTAGTTTGTTTGGAATATTTGCACTTAAGAGAACCACTCGCATGTATTAATACCGCCACGAATAAAAGCTTTAAATCTATGGGTCCATAGTGAGACGATTCAATTTCCATTTATGAAAAATTGAAACCTAACACTTTGTGTTTCTACTCCATTCTTGCACTTATACTACAACGCATAGCTTGATTTATAGACAAGGAACGAGATTTTTCGTTTTGCTTCTGTTTTTATCAGCGATGACATGTATTTTTTATACGGCGAAGATATGGGTATAGGTAGCAAATAGAATAAGGAAACTGGCAAGGGATGAACGATAAACTCCAAAGGTGGAAAGGTGAGTTGAATTGAAACATCAAAACTATTCAATGATAAATAAGATAGCGAGAATAAAATGGAATTATACACGGGGAACAATGGAATACAATGTTGTGCACAAATAATTGTTTAGTAATAAATAACAATTAAATAAATATAGCAACAATACATATGTATAGTACAATTATAACATTTATTTTGTTAAAAACTATACAAATTGCGCCTGGCGCCAAATAAGAAAACTTTTCTCCGTGTAGACAGAATAGGAAATTTGAAGTATTTAATATTCATAATTGATAAAAGGATAGACTTAAATGGTTGCACGATATATGTATTTATAATCCAAAGTGCTATTCTTTTGCATAAAGTATTACTTCTCGAAAAAGCTTTGAGGTTTGTGGTCAAACGCAATAAAGAATGAAGAGGACACGCAATTTGTGCTAAAGTAGTGGCACATACTTTGTTGAAAACGCCGCAAGTTTTACACAAAAATCCCATTACAGCCACAAATTGTATTCGCATTCGGCTTTCTCATCTATTTTAGCATTTTCTATCGAAATCGCATTCTTTTCATGTTTACCTCAATGTCCTTAGCCTTACTCATTGAAACACACTTCACTTACACTGAATGCAACTGTTCTGAATGCGCAATCCCATTAATACATTCTTGCAAGACTTATTTACGTAACAACGCACTTGAAAGCTCAACTTGCACACGAGTGCACTCGGACACTTAAATGATAATCGCAAATCGGTTTTCCTTCTAATACAAGCGATAATCGCTAAGAACCCAGAAATATACTTGCAAGAAACTAAGGCACTAGCGAAGGGAACAAAATGTGGGTTGAAGTAGTTTAAGTAAATACCCTGAAAACCTGAAAACTATGTAGTTTGGAGGCTTAATCGCATTAAGTCGCAGAATGCATTTTTGTGAAAATGCATCGCGCCGGAAAATTCAAGCTTTAAGGCTTCAAGCTGCAGTTCAACTTATTGCACTTCAGTTCAGTTCAGTTATAACATGGTCTTAGGTTTGGAGTGCTTTTATTCCTTCTATTCTTTTGCTAATTTTCCAAATGAAATTGAAAATGTCACCTTAGAGGTTTGCAAGTTTTCGTGTTTGGTTTTAAGACTTTAAGTTTGAGTTAGTATATTTAAATGTCGCATGACTTTATTACTCGCAGAATTTTTCAACATTATTCAGAATATGAATTATGTTTTATGAATGCAGGCAGTTTAATGCAATATATTTCTTTAAAAGCTTTTCTTCAATTTAAGCTGAAAGCGTTACTTATTCGCTCGTGTCACATAACAAAGTAACTTACTATAATAAGCATAATAAGGAACGCATAGCAAACTGCAAGACATTTGAATCGTTTATCCTTTTAAAGAGCACAAACGTTAATAAAGATGAATCTGTTTAACATTTAGTTTGACGCTATGTCATGCATTGATGTATTCTTATTGGCTTAGTGCCATTTGTTGCTGCAATACTATTACAATAGCAGTTAGTGCAACAATGGCCAATGCAAATTTATTCACAGTTCTGACAACTCAAACAAATGAATGACTGAACCGAAAGAAAATAAAATTTAAGAACAACTAGTTATACATCCATATATAAACACATAACACTTAAATTAATTTAGTTCAAACTGAATGATTTCTTTCACATTATATTTTAACACATTTATCGTATTTCCTGTGATTTTAGCAATGACAGTGACTTGAACAACTTTGCCAAAGGTAAAAGTCGTAGAAAACGCTTTAACAATGTTTAATGTTTAATAATTTACGCGCCATAAAATTTCAAGTTAGAATTGGATTGAAAGTCAGGAATGTGAGTCGAGTTTGCGACGCGTATATGGAAACAACACCACGAACAATAGCTTCAGACATAAACGACAACGTTTTGGCAACTCAATAATGAATAATGCCGACTTTATACCTAAAGCCCTACAAAAGAAAGGCAAGCAGGCTATTTGAAAATATCCAGAACGTTGTTTTGGAATATTTAGCACGTTTTAACTGACTCTAGACATAATAAACGTCTTTGATCTGCGATGGATGTGTTAGGTTTTATAGGTGCAAATCTAACCGTGCGTGAGATGATTAAGACGAACGACATTTTAACACGTTTTAAAAATCATTTCTTTGGAGTTATATTTTTCATGACTGTATGTCTAAAGGAGATGCATGCACTTCGCTCATAAACGTAACGAAATTCTGAATGGAAACTGGAAACACCCGGGTGAAACGTCCAAGATTAAAGTTTGTGAAGAAAATTTATGGAAATATTTACGGTTTTTGCGGAATGTTCTTGAATGCTTAACTACGTTTAGCGTTTAGAACATCTTTATGAATGCATTTCTTTTGTGTTTTCTTAACAGTTACAAATGAACCTTAACAATCCACTTTGAAATTCAGAAAAAGAGTGAAAGCATAAAATGTCTAAAAATGTGGAATGAATAGAATATTAAAATGTGTTGCTTACTGTTTTCTTTGATGAGTATTTTTCCTCATAATCTTATTAATTTAATTTCAACATACATTTTCTTTATTATTTTGAAATCGAGTCTGCGCTAAGTTCTCAGTGAAATATAATTTTATATGAGAAAAACAATTAAAACTCACTTCGCATTTCTTAATAGTTCATAGACTTGTCTCCTTGTCTGTCGCATATGAAATGAATGTGCCTACATAAGCAGGTACATACCTTAGAAAAACTAAGAACGAAGGAAAATTAAGTATCGCATCATCAATTGGCCTAATGTTGTTCTAGCATGTTTTGCGTTCATAATTATTGTCAGATGAAGAACATGTGTAACGTTTCTATCGTCAAATTACATGAGAAACGTAGAAACGCGACTAAATACATTAAACACGAATAAATAGTAAGAAAAATGTAAGTGGAACCAACCTGCTGATGGTGATGCTAGTAATAATATTCCTGCTTAAATATAAGAATAACGCGGACGAAACAAACGTTGAAATGAAAGAAACGCCTCGATTAGAACGATTAGATTAGACCTGGAAAAGCACCACAACGAGTAAACTCCTCAGGAAAGAAAATGAAAATAATGAAAACGCAACAAGAGAGCAACAAAGAGACAGGGAAAGAATTTCTTTTTAAGCCGTCGGGATTTATTTTTAATTTAATTTGGGAAATGTTTATTCTTCCGAGCCCACACGTTTTAGGCACAACTCTAACACTAACTCCTTTGTGTCACTTTATCAGCGACGCGTTCGTTATCTTTATGATCTGATATTTCTATAATAGGAATAGCTGTATTAAATAAATGATTCCCATTTGCTTCCAAACTCAAAACGATAGAACTAGTCTTATTATAATTTAATTATGATTACTGTGAAGCTGACTCAGTGGTTAGTTAAGTATTTGAATTGTAGGCAGCGACATCATAATAAACTGCATGGAGGCGAATACAATTGTGTAATTTGTCATGAAAACGATTTCTTAGATTCAAATAGATTTATAATTTTTATATTAAATCTAAGTTACGCCTTTGGTGGACGTATTTGTGTATGAGTTTTCTCTCCCTTTTTAATTCGTGGTCATAGGTAGTATACCTATAGAACAGAGAAATCTTATAATCATATTAATGTTGGATGTCCAGAATTTAATTTATAATCTAATTAACATACATATTGGTTATCATGAGAGTCTTTCTGATCTTTAATTGCTATTTTTAATAATTTCCCTGTAATTATCTATTAGGCTACAAATTGGACAGTCCTAAAGAGAATGAGACCAAAAAGTCGTGTAGTGTGATTCGCACCAATTTTTTCATTTGTGCGTATTTGAATGATGATTTCGAATCTAGTGTAGAGCCTGTGCTGTGATAATGCATGTAGTGTCTGAGCTTGAGCAAAGTCATAAAGTGGATGGAAGAGACAGACCATTGAGAACGCAATTAAAATACGTCATTTAGAATGCGTCATTTATGCATGCCACATCCATGATTCTCCATAGTCATAGTATGTGTCCAACGACTTTGAATCCCGTGAAGAGGGAATTATTTATTTATTTATTCACGCAGCGTGTCCTCGTGAGTGTGGACTATGGAGTCAAGCCATTCCTTGGGCTCTTGGCTCTTGCTTTTGCCTTTTGCTACAGCATCTCGACACAGCCTCGACTTGCTTTTGCTCTTACTGGCTTAATAGCGTACTATATGGGTGTATGGATGAGTTTAATATATCGCTGGTCGCCGTGCGTCGTACATACACACGTGTAGGTACAGGTAACAAGCTTCTATAGAAGAGAAGCGAAGCGAGTTTAGTAAAAGAGACCGTACGAAAGAAAAATGACGCTCGTAAAGTGTTCGTTTTGGTGTCTCTCGAGTCTTGTATATGCTTGTGCCTTCATGCCTTGTGCTATATTGCTCTGGCACTGGCTGCCAGTGCCAAACAGCACGACTGCACAAGCACCAAGTGCACCAGGGCACGACGACGACGACAACGAAAAGGAGCAACAAAAATATAAGAAACGACTCAACAATTAAATTAATACGAACGATATTAATGAATTTGCCATGGAGCATGGAGTTGAGATCGTTTATAAGTGCAACCATCACGAAATGTGCACATTTATACGGTTGTACCACGTTAAACGGCACCATGTTTGCTATATTACAGCGACAATAGCCATTTGCATATGGCAAATTGCATTCTGTTAAATTTTGAAAACATTTGTTTGATTATTATTTATTCGTGTGCAATGAAAACAAAAAAGCCCAAAAGTAAAAATGTTTTGTTAATGGAGTCTATTGTGTTACACCATTTCATGTTGTATCAATCAATATTTGGTAACAAATGAAATATGCCGAAAATATTGTACATTGTCCTGGCTTGTATTTCACGCTTTTACGAATCGCATTGTAGCAAGCAACATTACACCTTTTAATTTCATATTCGGGTCGTTTCAATTTGAAAATCCACGCGCATATTTCAAGAAGATAATCAATCAGTTTCAAATAAATTAGTCAATCATAAACGAGTAATTAATTTATCTCATTTTGTCAATTTGACAATTAAATATTAATAGATAATCAAGTTATTTTATTTTTAATTCTCAACTTGTTAAGTTACACCAATGAACTCCTCCTGCTACTGGATGGACATTATTATGATTGATGAATGATGTTCTAATCTTCATGTTCATATACCTATTGAAAGTACAAAACAGGCGAGGCGCAATTATTAATCACACTGATGGTGATGGGTTGATAATGAACACAGGTAATCGCAGTCTACTGTTTCATTGTTTCGATAAAATTGCCAAAAATGCCATTAGAAGGCACCTGGTAGGTAGGCACCTTCAAATTTGTCATATCCTATTTCTTTGTCATTTCTCTCATCTGCAATTGGCGCAGTCCAAAAGTTATGAATAAGAAATAATATGTGATAAATACTAAAAGAGTTTGTAACATGAAAGCCGACATTCTATGCATTTATAAATTGGTAATTAACCGCTAGCATCTTGTAGAAGTAGAGATGTTAGTTAAAACAAGAAGGAACACGAAGGAAAGGACTCGCATAAGGTGGCGTTGGCGGTGGCGAGTTTGCTTGAGCTGTCTTAAGAATTACTGAATGCGAAATGTAGAATTTCAAATTTCAAATTGGGTAAATTCGAAATGAAAATGGAAATTAGGAAAATCCTTCTGACATAATACCGGTGTTTGGCGTATAGGAAGAGTGTGCTTCCAATTTCCCATATTGCGTGAGCCTAGCTGTTTCGGTTAAGGGTGTTTCGACAATCGCATTCGCACAACGCGGTTGTATTTAACGGTATATGCGGTGGTGGATGTGAAACATGCTTGATATCGTTATAGCCTATGGAGTACTTGTATTTGAATAGGATGCAAGTGTGAGTTTATTATATGCTAAAGTATCAGTAAGTATAGGAAGTGTAAGTACGAGTTCGAGTTGTCACTGAATAATCACACTTTGGATGCGCACTGACGCCACTGACGCCTAATACCATTTTGCTCGTTCAGTTTTGGGGTAGTAATACGCTTCGTAAGCTTGCATCCGAACTGACTGGAGCAAGCACAGCTTCCACTGTACCAAGAGTAAGTTTTGTAATTACGTAACTTGCTCCATGGAAGGATTCTTCGCGACTACACCGCTTCGCACGATCCACGAGTTTTCTTAATAGATGGTAGCTGCGCATTCAGAGCCGAAATCTTTTAGGTTGAAGCGAATAATACGGTTCGGGTTAATTAAATGTTCATAAGCTAATTCTAAATCACATTCGAATCCCTTACAGATAGCTTGATGGCTTGCACACTTGTATGACTCCTTGTTTGTTTGTTGCATTACATTAAGGGAGTGTGGCAGTGAATTAATATCAAATCCAAGTTGCAATTCAATTCACAACTAAACACAACTGTATTAAGACGGAATTAACAATGTTCACAATGTTCTCTAATTGAATGCGCAATTGTTATGAATGTGTTTGGATTGTTACATTGATATTGTTTACGAATAATGGTTCCACAACAATTCTATTCATCAACTATGTTTAACTATAGGCAACAACATATTTATAAAGAATAAAGAAAGTATAATGTATAAAAAAACTTGGTTGCATATTGTTCAATGGAATAAAAAACTAAACAATATTTGAATGCAGAAGTACATTGTTTCGAACTACCCTTGTTTAGGGATTCATTTTGATACATTTTTAAATAAAATATTTTTTACACTCATATTAAAAAGTTTGTAATAGCCCATCATTACAACAGTCAAAAGTGCTATATCTATAACAGAATCTTTAATTCCCAAATGTTCGGCTCCTCCTCAACAAAAAAAAACACTAAGAAATTAGTTCATCGATAGTGCTTATAGGAAATTTCATTGCCTTTGCAAGTTGTCTGATTGTTGTAAGAACTCATAACTCGTAGAGTTAACGAATGCCCGCAGTGCGCACACGATTATTATATTTCGTTCTTCTTCTTCTTCCTTGTGTGTTGTTGGAGTTGGCGTCCCATCATTTGATATCACCTGGTGCTCTAAAGGTTCAACCTGGCATCCGAATAGAGAACATACACGCAGCATACAACAAAAGCCGGTGCCGGTGCCGGAGATAAAAATGATATAAACGAAGAAACGAATTAAAGAAAAGGGCCCGCGCCAACATCATTCTTAGCTTTCATTCCCTGCTCGTGATTAACCAGAATGATGTCAACAAATTTCTTTATTACAACCCACAACATTCATGCACGATCATGCCCATGACCACAGAACCATTAAACGATTTTATTTCATAATTGCAACGTTTTAAAGATTAACGACTGTGAGTTTGGATTCACCTTTTATAAATGACTAATGGTGGTAATTATCACGCTTAAAGTGATTCTAATTTGAACTACTTGGAAAATTCATTCCTGTGAAAGCAACTGGCAAAAGCAAACCCTCTTCAAACTTTTATGTTTTCTGCAAATTTGATTAATGAGATTAATTTGCTTCGACTCGACTCTTTGACTTATTGGTAGGTATGCATTTCGAATAGCAAGTCTCAAGCTCAAGTCAAGAAGCATCCGTTTGATGTATTCTGCTTAATGTTAATGTTATTTTCTATCTCATTGTCGTTCCAATTGATGATGACTTTTTATGGCCATGTTTTTATTGTGATGTAAAGCAAGCGCGTCATTAGATTACGTGATGCTTTCCAGTGACTCGAAGCTTTTGGCTAAAGTGCTTGTTGTCTTCGTATTGCTTTTTATTAGTGTGCATAATGGGCGTCTAATCGTCGGGATCGATCTGGACCACCACCACGTCCACGAAAAAGCGGATAACGAACAAACGCATAACGAATAATGAATGAATAACATATAGGCATCAAGCTAAGGATGAAGAAAAGGCGCGCCTATATTTAACTCACGGCATGGACCGATCCTCATCCTCAGATGGCGACACGTCGCCACGAAAGCTAAAGCGACTCTGTGTGTATCCTGCGTCCTGCGACAACTTCTCGTTGTGTGCGATACTGATGTACAAAATGTACCAAACCAAAACAGCACCACACTCACTCTCGCACAGAATCTCGTCTATAGCTATTGAGATAAAACGCTTATATTTTAACATTTAACATGTTAGACCCGCACATGTATCTATAGATTTGTGTGTGCGTGCCTTAAGCACCACTTATTTGTCTATTCAGCACCTTAATGGTGGTCATCCCAAAAAACAACAAGCCTAACGAAACGACCAAACAACCCAACAACCCAATAAAACGATTCTTATCTTGCATTAATGTTAAAGCTTTAAGAATGACCATGGCCATCCCAAAAAGGAACAAATTTAGTGTCGCCTGTGGGTAATTCCAAAGCGATTTCAACTTCGTAATGCTCACTATAAGGTGATAATGAACGGATTTAAATGTATTTTTTAAACCGTCTTTAGTGCGGGCATGATGGCATTGGCATGAGTCGGTCACCGAATCGAATAAACGTGAATTTAATATTTTATTAATGCTTATTAGCATTATTTATAAACAGACTGAAAGTGCAGGTTTCGAGGCAATATGCATTTAGCATTTAGCCCATAGCATTAATAAATTGAAGAGTTAATTTGCATGAAAATAAACTAAAAACAAGTGAAAGTTGAAATCTCTTGATATTTTTGCGTCCATTTGTATTTTGAATTAGTTAAAAGCTTACTTTATGAGAGCTATCGTTTATAGAGTGTATAAATAAACGGGTTAAGTGCGGTGCAATTAAAAGCCACAAATCCGGGAGAGTTTGGATGAGTCGACAGAAATTGTTCGATTGCATAAATGAAATGCTCCATTTCAATTTGAATCACTTCAGCTAATAATAATCCACATTAATAAAAATGGTAATATCAATAATGAAAGGCACTATGCCAATATTTATGATTTGTTTATTTTAGTACGAATATAAATAGATGAGTAAAACTAGATCATGCGTATAAAGCTATCAAGCATACGGTGGTTCATTTATAATTCAAATGTTTGTTTTCGGAATATAACGTTAATCAAACATTCTTCTCAATTTTGCCTTAAAAAAGAAATTTAATCGATGAAATAAATTGATATATTGAATGCAAATAAAGTGAAATTTTTATTAGTTTTGAATTTCACACTATACGCTCCTAATTTCCACTTCCATTTACTTCCGTTATAAACAATTATGAATTAACAATGATGTTTTTATTATACACCATTAATGCTTAACGTACGATGCACGCAGTCGGAATTTTATAATTTCAAATTCAATAAATAATAATGATAATACAGATACTTAACAAGGCAAAAGCGGTCAATGAAAAAATGGGATAGAATGTAGACAAAAGATTGTAAGCAAATGCAGTAAAGAGTAAATATGAGAAAATGAGCAAGAAATAGTAAAATTGTACCAAACACGGTATGGAAACAATCG
This sequence comes from Leptusa sp. GC000079, assembly GCA_030264655.1. Lineage (NCBI taxonomy): Eukaryota > Metazoa > Arthropoda > Insecta > Coleoptera > Staphylinidae > Leptusa > Leptusa sp. GC000079. The sequence goes on from JARJDT010014068.1 coordinate 11,087, forward strand.
AAGCGAGCGATTCGGGATGCAAAAATTATAATAACGAAGAAATTGAAGAGCAAGGCAATGAATGGTACGGCACGCTATAATGAATTAATTAGAATCAACCACATTTTCTCTACTATAAATAGTGAGGAATTGCAAGTTGGAAGGCAGTACTCAGCTTCGTTGGGCTCTAAGAAGACTAAGGAATCCAACATGGGAGTTATGGTAAGAAATTTTTGTTTAAATACTGAAGAAGTAAAAAAGTCAACAGAATCTTGGAACATTCATTAATTTATTATTTGTATTCACTCAAATCAAGTCATTAATTATTGTCAAGTATAACAAGTTCAAAATTAATTTTGCTCTTTTGGATCATTTAACACAGACAACAGCGTGTTTTTTGACTACGGTCTTCTTGAGTGTATGCTCATATCGGGTCGATTATCAACAATACATCGCTCCTTATTACGTGAATCAACCACCATATATAACGTATCCGCAAACATTTCCAATACATGCTTCCAATGAGAACGGGGAAGTAGATAGTGTTGGAAACAGCGCGAATATATCGCCTGCTGTGGGCCAAAACAATGACAAACCAAGCCACAAGTTCGAAGATCTTTTTGCAACCTTCGAAAAGACGTACCCCAATCAAGCAGGCGAACAATCACCGGTTGAGTCGCGCATAACTAGGGACTATGATGAGTACAGCGATGTGCAAGCAACCGACGATGACGAACGTCAACGCGGTGGGCACCAGGACGCTGAGAACTCCGAGAGTCGATTCAATGATTATAAGCATCACGACGAGGACGAAGAACACGCCGAGGTCCATTATCACAAGCACAGCCACATGCACAAGCACCAGCACAAGCAAGAACATCACCACAAGCACAAGCAGGATCACAAACACGTCCACGATAGTCACAATCAACACAAGCACGACCACCATCAGGATCACAAACATGATCATCACCATGGACACAAGCATGCCCACCATCATCACCAGGACCATAAGCATGATCATCATGAGGACCATAAACACGGTCACAAACACGGTCATACACATCATCAAGACCACAAACATGATCATCATGAGGACCACAAGCATGATCATCATCATGGCCACAAACACGATCACGGACACGATCATCATCAAGCGCATAAACATGACCATCATCATGGTCACAAGCATGGGCATCACAATGACCATAAGCATGACCATCATCACGGTCATAAACATGATCATCATCATGGCGAAAAGCATGGTCACCACCATGGACACAAACACGAAAACAAACATGATCATCATCATGGACATAAACACGAGCATAAGCATGGTCATAAGCACGTGCATTCCAAGCATGGCTAAGGAGAAAAAAATTTCTTCTCAAATTATAAAGTATTGCAACAACAAGGTGCATTGTTGGAATCGAGTGAACACAAGTTCGAGTTTTCCAATGCCAAAACAGCAGCTCATTTTTTTAACATTATGTTAAGTTGTTATTTTGTAAATTTTGTTATTGTTGAATTTAATGGTCGCTTGTTATTGTTGATGATCTTAATAAATTCCATTTATATCATTTATCTTTAATTAACAAATCATGCAAACTAACTAAACCTAAAAAAAGAAAATAAACAATAATAAAAAGCAAACTAATTTTTTAAAGACGGAGCGTGTTTTTCATTGCGAACAAAAATGAAAACAGTGCCTGAACCATGAAGTAATTATAACATTTTTAAATTCGGCGGGTTAATGTCAATGAGCGCGAAACTTGTTAGAAAATCTAATTTGAATCCGAGGCGTCACGATCATATTAAATCAATTTGCCCCTTTTTGCATTCGTAGGGTTGCCAGACGTACTCTTTTGAGAGTACATCTTTTTGAGATACTGCATTTTTGTACTCCCAACTTTTTCAAGAAAGTACTATTTTGTACTCTTAATTTCAGAAATATTTAAAATTTGTACTTTTTTTTACAATTTCCATCCCAAAATGGAAGCTTTGAACACGCATATTCAGTTTAATCTGTTTAATGAATAGTCAATGGACTAAAGAAAGAAACAGATTCATTGCTGAATCAATAAA
>JARJDT010014097.1:0-13681 GCA_030264655.1 Leptusa sp. GC000079
ATGGCGGAGTCGAGTGCGAATTTATAATATTTCAACGCTCAACTCTCAGGCTCAAGTAACTAACGCACGTCAAATCGGTTTTTATAGTTCTATTCAAAACGCCAAAACGGTTTTTGTTAGCCAGTTTGGCTTAAACCACAGGCATTGCAAGCCCATCGCATATTCTTTCTACATTACATTCATTCGCTTTCGATATAAAGTAAATGAAATATACGGGAATAATACGCCTAAAATACGTTAAACAACAATATGGTAAGCAGCATAATGCATTCGTCGGTTACCTACATGTATGGATGGGGTGCGAATGTACACAGTGGGTAACACGACAATCAACACGACATCGGTGTTACCTTTGCCTTTGCTTTGCTGCTTTCATTGAAACTACAAACTACACAGGGAGGACAATCAAAAAATGAACTCAGGCTTGGTCTCTTCGAAAAAGTCCCACACCCGAAAGATATGTGTGTATTTAAGCTGTTTAATGTTTAATTTGGTAAAGCTGACGCGCACGTGTTGGCAGTCTGGGCGAGTTTTAAGGGTTGCTATTACCACTCATCCACAACATTCAGTCACTCAGGTATAAGAAATGCAGACCTCAACATCTTAAGAATCTAGATTCCAAGAAGTCTTTCATGGAACCCTCAAATTTCCCGTTATTTCGTTCTTTCCGATATAATATAATATAATCTGTTCGAATGCAGTCCAAATGTCGGGGAAATTAATAACCCAAAGCTGAAGCCGGTCGAAGAAAACGCGCTAAACAACCGAACCGATGTAGATATGTTATTTTATTCTATTTCTTGTTTTGTTTGCGGGTTGCTTTTTTCTGTATTCTATTCTCTATTTTTCGTTCTGTTGCTGCTGGCAATGTGTGTATGCGTATAAACGTATTGATTTCGTTGCCGTCTGTTTTTCCCATCCCTTTTATCGATATAGTCTCCTCGCCACCCTACATGTATATTCACAGTTCTGACTAGGTCACCTTTGTTACGACCGAAACCACCCCTAATTGGTCGCATATTTGTTCTGAATACCTGACTTGGCTAGGCTTATTCCGTTGATGTCCTCGGAGGAAGCGTTCGCATATGCATGCAATGCAACTTGAAAACTCAACGAACTTTACACCCGTAAAATACGCGTGCATACCAAACAACTTCAATAACAATATGATAATGTGCAGCAAAATGCAGGCAGGCAACATTGGGAAATTTGTGCACGTAAATATTTGCGCTTCGGTTTGTCATCATTGTCGGTTCTCGGTCATGTTTTGTCAATGAACGACTCATAATTCATACTCGTGTAAATTTTCGATTTCATACAAAAATTAAGTCTGGGCTGTCTGGGTAATTGCCGATTGCGTGACTTCCAGTTAAACTTTATTCTACATTAATTACTACAAATGATAGTTAATTTAATTGTTATTGTTTTTTATGTAAACAAAACGCGCAACTAAAATCATTGAATGAATAAATAAAATTATTTTTGACTTTGGGAATATTTTTGTTTCAGATGCAGACGAACAAAATAGCAAAAAGCAACTTTTTAACTTCGACATAAATTTTTGACGAAAATAATAACACAAACGCGTCAAGTATGAGTTCATTGAATGAAAGTTTGTTTTCAGACGCATTTCGCAATAATTCACTTAAAAGTTTACTGTCCGAATTTTATTAGTTGTTTTCTTAATTTTCTTAAATTAGTTGTTGTTTTCGTTGAAAGTTGCAGTATTGAACTCACCCTTGTCCGTTCTGACGATATCCGGCTTGATAGTTCTGATGAGCGGCCTGTTTATAATTGGAGTTTGTTGGCGGAGGTGCCGGGCCACCGTTGGCGAATCCTTGGTGCAGTCCCGACGTGACGGTGGTCACGACAGATAGTTGCTGTTGGGCCGTGGCGCCTGCAGGCGACCAGTCCCTGAAAAAGGCCATGCTCTCGTTTACTCATCCACCTAAGCACACATGCTTGAGGAGAAAATCAGCGCGCGCTCCGTAATTATTGAGAGAAAACAACTTTGAACTTGGTGAATTTTTCCAAATTGCAATTAGCGCAAACAGAACCAAAAATATTCCAAAAAATCCAAATAATTTTGATAAGATAATCCAAATAATTCTTACAATGCACAACCACTAAAACAACGCCGAAACTTTCAAATTCACTTTTGCTCGCTTTTGAAAATATCTATCCGTGAAAAGCAAACACTCGTTATTTATAGTGCACTTTCTTTTTATTTAATAGCAGTGTATAATCCCAATAATATAATCCTTGTGTGTTTGTTGGAACTTTTGGTTTTGTTGTCGGCAATTAGAATACGATTTCAATAAGTTAGGTAAATCCAGAATTTTGGTGGAATTTCTTAATTTGCAGATATGTACCTATAGGAAGTATATCCCAGCATTTGAACGAAAACATAAAGAAGCAAATATCCTTCACAGCGTTTCACACAAACATTAATCGAGCGAGTCAGTCCTCTGGCGTACGAATTTTTTGAGTTGATTAATCGAGAAAATCACTTATGATTAAGAGGCGAAAAGCGCACACTGCGTGAGCGTAGGAGAGCCTTGCCCGAGCCGCGTCCGTATCCTCAGAGAGCGCGCGTGCTACTGTGAAGCGCGTTGTTTGCGTTTTCGAGCGTCGCCAAAGCCAGGCTAGCGCATCGACTAACTTGGTAGCGCTGCGCTATTAGCGTGTGGTGCCCCGAACGAACTGACTGCGCTATTGCTATTCAGTTTTGTGGCACCGAGAGGAACGGAACGTTGTGTTGTATGTAGCAGTGCCATGCTGGTGCAGCTAAATCCTGCCGTAGAGCTGTTGGAGGAACGCAACGGCAACGGCACATCGTTACGAGCAAGCGTGAGAGGCTATGGTGAGAGCGTGAGAGGCAGACAGCGCGCGAAGGAGGGGAGCGCGTTCAGGGGAAGTTGACCCGAGTCATTCTCCTCCATTCCTGCGGCCACAATATCGGTTATAGCAGGCGACGTTGCCGGTGCTCGCCGGAACGCCGTGGGTGGATGGGATATTTCAGCAGGCTTTCTCTGTCTCCGCACGCAACACTTAACGAGTGTGGATCCTACTGTTCTCGTCCTCCTGCACTAGCACACCAGCAGTTCTCTTCCATTCTCGTAGTCTTCGGGTCGCCGACGTGCTTGCTCTGTCGCTTACCGTTTTCCTGCCATTCTACACTTACTAACTCTCCACTATATCTCTACTAGCGTTTCAATGTGCTCTACTCTAACCAACTTGCACCATGCGCAGAGAAAGAGCGCTTTCTCCATCCCCTAACATCAATCACAACTAATGGAATATTTAAACAACCCCGATGTATACTATATTTATAGTACATTCATCCGAAGCTAAGCTTTATCTATTATCAAAACGAACCTACCATTTTAACACGTTCTTTTCATTTTCCAACAACGCGTGTTTAACATTCATTTTTGTCGGCAACGGAAAACTTTTGCTTTATATTTTATTAAATTAGTTTAATTCGTTTGCCGTCACCATACATCAGTGGGCAGGCGCACATATCTACATAAGAAAAACAAATTAATGAATATTTATGCGAACACATTAGAGAACAAAAGGAGTTAAATACCAACACCATTGCTTCAAGCCTTTAACTTTATATTCTTACACTCAATAAATATGCCTAGAGATAAATTATGATATCAGGTAGAAATGCGGATTAAAAAGACGATTTAGATAATGATCATTGAACGTGTTTGTGTAACACCCTGTAGCTTGTAGAGAATGTTGAGTTTACGGCTCATTTTTGCGATTAGATCCTGATTGATGCGGTGGTGATTTGTCGCCCGACCTGACACAATAGAATCGGCTTTTGCGCGACGCGAACTCGCCGAGGACGAGCAACAAGGACGAAGCACGACGAAGGACGATGACGACTCTCCGGTGCCATTCGTACGCACACACACACAGACAAGGCAGCAGCAGCATGTTATATCATAGATCGAAGCATCGTAGGTCGCCAAACAGGATCGGCAGGAGTGCGAGCAAGTGCGCGCTCCTGCTCCGCAACTATACGCATGCTGCGCTAGCGCTAGAGCATCTCGCGTTCAATTACACTGGCTAATTATCAGCTAAACAGCGTATGGGCATACACAGAACAGAACGCTCGCTACCCGCCGGCATTCCGTTTATACATTCAACTAACACCAGCATCTAATGTCTCATTCGAACGTATTGCCGGCAGGATTTAATAACGTCTAACCTATAACGACAAGTTGCAAATTGTAGTCGCCTAGTCGGCTAACTTAGTTGACATATGCAGTGCTGGAATTAATTATGTGATGTTCTAGCAATATTTACATTTTTATTGAGCTTTTTTGTCGGCTGTAGCTGATGCGAAGTGCGCGCTCAGCAGCGCAGCATAAGAAGTACGAACGGGTTACCGTTCGCGCGGCATTGAAGTCTCCCATGTAAATGCATTACTTTTAATGACTTGGATAGGATAAAGTATGCAAGTCGAGTATATATAGTGTATAAAAGCAAAGTACGATACTGTCACGAGTGCTGACCTCAAATTCAAACTAACATTTTGAGAGTTTCAGTTTTGTCGACCGCAAGTAGTTTCCAATGAGTAGAGTTTCACGAGAGGCTTGATTTTTAAGGATTCTTGTCTTGATCTCGACAAAATTCGAGACAAAACAAGACTCGGTATGGGAAAATCAATACAAGACAATATTAAGTTTTCAAGAAATTTGACAAGAAATATCGAGAAAAATTTTCTATAATGTCTTGATATTTTCGAGACAATACAAGAAGTCCAATTCAAAACTGGAATTTGTGTCTCGTGAAACACAAATACAAATCAAATCTTTTATTAATTTCGTAATTATTAAATAAAATAACGTTAAAAACTTGAATTTCAAATTAACTTATCAACATTTTTGAAAAGGCAGTAAGAGACTGTTCGCCGTTCTAGCTAGAGCTATCAATAGATTTCGATTGTGTGCTGACTGGGACTGGGTGTCCCCGTTATTATACGGACGTATACTGGAATACGGGGGATAATAAGGGGCGCACTGGCGGATAATACGTTAGGGGATAACAAAGAGGTTCCCAGCATAGCGCATAGCATTCGTGTTCGCCTCGCAATCCGCACAGCAAGCCAACGTGAACATGTAGATATAGCTGACGAGCATCACAAGGAACACAGGAACACGCGGAAGGCACAAGGCGCATTTTCCAGCTTCGTATGCTTGTCCTTGCAAATGCAAGTATTTATACACGGATAGAGGATAGAGGATAGGATAGGGATAGGGATGGAGTCGGGTCGGTTGTGTTTGCTATACTGAACTCAACTCAAGTGAAGAGAGCAGAGAGGTTGAATCGATAATACCCTAGAATTTGACGCAACGCAGTCGGAGATTAGATTAGAACACCTCGCGTTTTGCGAGAGTCTGTACTGTGATCTGTGATATTGAGTCGACTTTAGTGCGGAGATGTGGAGGGAGCAAACCGAATATTTAGTTTTGTCGGTGATGACGATGAGTTGACAATGTTCGATATTGATTATTGCAATGTAAAATTGTATGCGTTTCGGTTGAAAGAAGGAGCTTAATTCGCTATACTATCATTATAATTCGCAAACGCATATGCGTAATCTATTATGTGCTCTTTTCATAAATCGACATCAGCAGAAAGCTTCGTAGTATGTTTAATAAACAGCGCAACCTTGATTTATCGGCGCGAGTAGCAGGCGTATAAAATGTATGCGCAATGACCGTACTGTTTCATTTGCGAGTTGCACTGATTCTCTATACAGGGTGATACAAATCACTTTGCTTTTAATTAACGAATTTATTGTGGGGTAATTTGCTCAAATTGCCATTTGTACTTGACTTGGTTCACCCGGTAGTAATTTAATACACATGTTTCAGCAACACACACCAGTGAGAAATCCCAACACCCAACTCCATGCATGTAAAATGTAAACCTAAGCACCAAATAGATTTAGCTATTTGCTAGTATTTGTTAGTACTTTCTAGGTAGGTTTGCAATATGATGTGAATGTGTTGTTATGCCGTGAACCTTGCATGCATGTGCACACGCGTACTGCAGCTAGCCTGGCTTTCAGGCAGTGCGAGTAAATATTTATGCAAAATTCGCGTATATCATGTCGGCGTGGACAACGCAAAATATACTGGTTACTGGACTTGCCATTGCACACCCACCCACCGAATGCATGCACATGCACCGTGCACATACGTTGCTAGCCTGGCGTCATTTAATCCTCCCTAATTCCGCAGTTCTCCTACACTCACACACCTAGATATCACCTAGTGCAATATGCACTCGAAATTGGCATCAGCAGGTATGACATATAACAAAACCGCAGGGAATTATTTTTCTTTGCTTTATCTAGGCACTTGCTCATTCATCATTTTTCGAAAATATCAGCGCACAAGTAGAATACGAATTGCAAATGCGAAAAAATGAAATTATTCAGCAATTAATTTTATTCAAAACTTGAGACTTGAGTCGAGTTTCAGTTAGTATTTTGTGTGTCATACTTTCATATTAATTTAAGGTATTTCTTTTTCTCCCGTTTTGGTAAACTATTTAAATTTCACAATAAAAAAGAAGATATACGTGGACACAACACTTGATTCTCGTCAACTCGGTCAGATTTGCCTCTCGACTGTCACTACTGCAGAAATGAAGAGGAGAACAAAAACGAAAATCGTATAATATCGCAGCCGCAATTACCTACGTTTCAACAACAACAGGACTTTTTAAATGAACAGTTACATTAAATTTACATCTATACTATACAAAACACGCATAACTGTGTGCGCTGCTTCTGCTGTTACAAATATGTGTTTATTCCTTTAAAATTCCAATTCATCACAACTCTTGTAAATCTTCATCAACATTAACGCAATTTCCACAATAATTTAATCATCAATTATTGCTGATGGCAACAAAGCAATATTTTTTTAATTATTGCTGAATGAAAGTGATATCGGAGCTGGGAAATTTTTCGCAATTTTCATATTACCTACATTCTGTCACCTGTTATAAACATTACACAGGTGATAAGAAATAAGTGTATGTTGATAAGCGAGTGTTATGCGCTTTCTGTTTTATACGTATTGTATAGGAAATCCACCAACATCATGCAGTATGTTGTGCATACAAGGTGTCCCAAAAACATTAAACAGATTCGAAATTAGCGTAAATTTTTAAAATGCACATATTTCCATGACCCCCTGTAAAATTGTAGTATGTATCTAGTTTACATATATTTATACGTAAATGTATTAGGGAAATTTGTGTAGTGATGACGTTCGACGATGATGTTATCAATTCATTATCATTAGATCATAAATATAAATAGCAGCAGGTACACTTTACACTCGAAGTATTTGAAAAATCTCAAATGCGCGTATTTGTTATTTATGCAATTCTTTGCATAAAATTTAAATGTGAAAGTCAAACTGCGAAAAAATATTTGAAAAAAATTCTTGCATTTTGTTAATTCTCAATTCTTATTTTTACGAGCTTTATATTGCAAAATAAGTAAAGACATCGCATTGACGTAGAAATGCAGATATATTTGTGAACAGTTGTATATTGGAATTAATATTCGGCTCGTTGAACTTTCAAACGAGCGAGACAGAAGATAACATTCATCGTGCACACATGAATTCGCATATGTGTGATGTGGATGATTCGTACTCGGTACATGATCTTTTCTTACATCTCTTGCGTCTTGCGTTTACGTCGACAAGTTTATATTTACGGGAATAACGCACCGCCGACTGTCGGCTGATGCTGCGAACTGCGCGACTCAGCCGAAGACCGAAGAACTGGCGCGGTCGCGAAGAACTGAGACACCGCATAAACCAGTTTATCCAAATATTATTTATTGTTATTTGTATATCGTTTCTTGTATCAGTAACTATGTTATGACGAATTTGTTAAGAATTTCTGCGCCGATTGATTGTGTGTAACTTTTGAAAAGTTCAGTATTTTCTCAGCAACTTTAAACCCAAAACTATACTCAAATGCATTCTTACGTAATAGAAGAATATGATATGCAAAAGCATATATGAAAGGAGAGAAGAACAAGAAATAAGAGCGCGGTGTGCAATTGTTAAAACTCGAAATATAAAAATTAAAAGAATCATGAATGAGGTTATCGCATTGACACACTTTTTTCGCGGTCATATTCGAAAAAACTTACTTATTATACAAACTTATACAATGTACTACTACGAGCCAGTAAGTAGTGAAGTTGTGGAATAGTTTGCTGATATATTCAATATTCTTATTGTATATTTGTCTAGTTGTGAATGCAATTTTTCGAAGGCGTTTATTGCGAGGGCGAAACATCACGCAAAAGTCGAGAGTCGATGGTATTAGATCACTCATTGTTTGTTTCGGCAACAAATTTAGCAATTTCATAAAACATCGAAATGGGATCAAATTAAAAATCAAAGCATCGCCGCGTTTTAAGCTCGTGCAAATTTTGATAATTTCGTGGAAAATGTAAACAATGCAATAATTATAGTTAGTTCATCGTCATACCTAGGTACGTTCATTTGATGTAAATTGTATAATGTAAAACAATAAATTGCGACCTTGATATGATATGAGCAGATAATATTCAGCTCTGATAACGTACAAAATGTGCATGTAATGATGATGGACTTTGATGTTCACTAACTACGAACTAACTTATATGAATGTGTGCAAACTGCAAAAATGTAGTTCATTTGCTTATCCAAATCCAAATTCGTCAAATATGATAAACAATACCGAAATGTTTGAAATATTTCGAAGGTATATTAATATCTTGAAACAAAATACCTACACGTGGTTATTTAGATAAGAAAAAGAAAGTATCATTCATAAAAGTCACTACATATAGTCGTGTTCTTTTTACGTATTCTCAAATGAGATTAAACTGGAGAGAGACCGATGTGAAAATATGTAGAACGAAAAAATGGGAAAATCTCAGCTTACACGCAACTGAGACCGAATTGAGTCTGTAGTGAGAGTGAGACTAATTCGAAACAGTCTCAATAAACATGCTATAAAGAACACAACTATTGTCATCAGGATCACATTTCCGCTACAGTTTAAATAGTGTTGGTTGTGACGTTGCACCTTTGCCAATATTTTTGCATTTCGTTGTTGCATTGCTATTACATATGCATATTGATAAATTGCGTTATTTAATAATAATTACGCATCACATCCTGCCTGTCGCTAACCAGCTACCTAGAGATACTTTTTCACAGCGCGCGTGTATATGCGGAATTGCATAAGCGTGCCTTCAAACAATGCATATAATAATATATACATAATGTAACAAACATTTATTATCGATATTCGATAACAATCTCTACAAATGTAAATTGCCACGCATTATTGGCGATTACTGCCAGCGCAGACACAACATGTGCACCAGCAGCACGGCAAGTGTTGCAAAAGTGTGGCGAACGGTCTTGCAACGCGCCATCGACGAATTGCTAAAAACTAAAAAGTCGAACACTTATTTATTTGTATTTGTATATTTCGTTACATTCATCGGCGTTCGGCGTGGCATATTTCATGTTTGCTGTTGCCGAGCCACATTTCAATTATCCAGACTGAGTGTCCTCACAAATCGCTTTAAGGCAGCCATTAAAAAATACTTCCTGATTGCAAACTTACATGCTTATGTTAATCTAATTTAGTTCCTGTCTCAAAATTGCCTTTTTAGTAAATTTTTAAATTTAACGATAAAATAGTTTGAATTTTAACTTTTGGCAAGTTTGTGGATCATTTTGTATTTTTCGCCAATACCTACATTGCGAATTATGGTGCTCGTCCAATAAGTATACAAATAGCCAAGCAAAAGCCATGCGACGAAATGTATGGCATGGTTCACCTTGGAATTTTGTACCTTGTTTATGTCAATATTGTTGTCAATCGCGTTTCGTTTCGCGACAGAGCAAATGATGAATAATTACGCGCTGTATTGTAATAATCGTAACGTAATGCACGATGACACTATCGTTTTAACGAAACAAACACCACGATCAATGCGTCGTTTAGCCAACAACAAAAATCAAACACAATAGTCACAGACAATAGGAAATATTAATATGAAATGCTAGTCTCGTCGCAATTTTAACTGGATGCGGTTTGCAGCACTGTTGACGCGTTACTTGGAAATTTACTTCATTTACTCTTGCTTTTGCTTTTGCAAACATGCAAAAAACGCAAAACTTGTATTACGTCCAGTCTAGAATCCCTCATACAGTCTTTAAATATTGCTATACGCTATAAGTTGAAATTCAATTTTAGCACATGTGTGTGCGAGTGCATTGTTTTACGTGACATTCAACATTTTGTCGAACAAGCACACAATTTTTACTCGCTTTATGAGCACATCGGGCACCTTCCATTGAGCATTTTGCTGTACTTTACCGACTTTTGCTTCGAATATAAAATCATATATGTACAGCACCGTATATGAAGCATGCTTCTCGTCAGTGAAATTATACAATAAAAAATAATTACGCGATAGCATATTGCTTGGCTTGGTTAGCACGTGCGGTCCTTGAAAATTGTCAATCAAATGGTATCATGACGTTTACCATGGATGCATACACAAATATATTTCACTAATTTATTATTGTACACGAATATTGTTTTATACTGTTCATGTTTAATGCACTTACGTAGTGATCGAAAATAATTTATGCTTGTTTGAATTTTTAGAATTAACACAGTGTCTCAATTATTTTCGATCGCTCTGTACAATGCAATCATACAAATTGTTACAATGTTTGTTAAGCCTTAACAAAAATAAAAAATTAGAATAAATTTGTCTTATCATAATGTGAGAATTAAAATTATCAATTTATATGAAATAATTAAGCCATTCAAATTGTCAAATCATGTAAATTTACATTAAATTCATTGTTTTAAATATTCAATTATATTAGAGAACTGTGAAATCCTTGAAACAATTTGTTTACTATTTGTTAATCATTTTAATTTTAAGTATAAATTTGTCAATGACAAAAACCGTTGAGGTGTATTTGCTAATGGCATCAAAGCAAATTTTAATTGTCCGTTAACTAAATGAACTTTTAGTTTGCTTATTGCATTAACAAAACTTTATGTAAAATAAAGTTTAATGTTAATGGTGAAATGTCCAAATCTGAGCGAAGAGCGAACTAAAGAGTACTCAATAAAATGTAAATGATGTATAAACGCAGTAAGTACCTATACGTAATTGTAATTATTGCCATTTTATTTTTGATAGATTTTTACATTACTTGACTTGACGTCGAAACCCAAGCAAATAAGTAGTCGCACTCGTAGTCGATTTGGCAATAGATCGACGTAATTGTTTATGTTATGGCAAACGAGACCAAAGCATAAAGCATGGCAAAACGAAATAACTTTGTTAAGTTAAACCTACAGGAACTTTGCAATACGCGTTTAGTTTTGTAATATTCTGTTGTAGTATAAACATTGCCATATCATAAGCAAAGAAGAATTTTGTGTTTGCTATTAGTATGTATTTATCTGTGTTGTGTTGAAATGGCCTTGTTTCAAACTGTATTGTTGAAACAAAGTGTTAAAAATTAGTCATAAAGTTTTCGCCTCGAATTATCTTCTAATTTTCGAACACCTTGTAGATTAAATACCTTAACACTTTATTCGTTTGAACTATAAACATTCATTCGACATAGATTCTCATAAATGCGGGAGTTGAATTTGGTTACTTACTGGTTACTCTGTTTATTTTTAAATTTTATTACTTTTACTTCCCCGTCCTCGTCCTGCGTTTGCGCGCGTTCCGCGCTTCGACACAACGTAAAAGTTTTCCCAATAATATTAAACGCGTTCCCAATAAAACGAAACGAATATAGTTTAACACGAACACTAATATACATACATAACTAAATTCCAATCGATAACATGATACTTTTATTTTGAAAACACAAATCCCCACATTGCCATATAATTTATATGCGAAGACTTATGGACTGGGCTGTTATAAAATTGATTCAAGCAGCTATTTAATGTCCTTCACATATACTAGTTTTATCTTTATTATTGTTACATTTTGTTAATTAAAAGTTTAATTGCTTCAAGATTTTACACTTTCGACTAATGTTTGATCCGATAACAATTTGTCTCAACTGTGCGTAAATTTAAAGTGGCTTTTAGACCGCAACAACGTTTTATTTCTTGTCCGGTTTGGTGTTCATCGTTCATAACAAATAAAAACTATTTTTTTTCGAAAATTAGCAGAATAAAGAATAACGAGTACAAAACATGCGTTGATGCGCGTATGAACCCGCAACGTGTAACCGGTAAATATTCTAATACGGAACGAGTTTATTACTGTTGTGCATTGCTGATAACAGTTCTAATAATTGCTTGACACGGCTGAAATAATAGCACGTGTATATGTTATTAATGAAATAATTGTTGCTAACTTCGAACACACATAACACATGTATTACACGCATGCCATTGTTGCCACCTTTTCTAGTTCAAGTTGCATTCGCGACAACCGAAAAATGACTATGTACAATTGAAACTATTTTTTCAATATTTTTTACAAACATTTTGATTCAAAAAGGCTGAATGTCATTAGTTGTAAAGTTTCAGTGACAGTGAAATGCAATAAAACAAAAATTGCGATACACTCAAATTAAGGACTCTTAATTGGTCGATCCCGATTATTTAACTTTCACGCCTGTAACTTTTGGTTCAATAAAATGCACCTTGCATAGAATTTCCTGGCGGGAAATTCAAGTCTGCTCTGACTTTTTGTACTGCAGTCTAAATTCTGATACACCTTGTATAATTTCTACCTCAAGTGAATATTTGGTGAAAATCGGTTAATTAGAATTACATTGCAAATTTTTCAAGCCCAAAAAGTCATAAAACAAAAGTTAATTGAATTTACTGTACTTTAACAACTATAGCTGTAGCGAAGTATCAATAGTGAAACAGCAATGCGTTCATAAATAAAACTAAAACACAATTGGAAACATTTAGTAGATTCATTCTGATGGCGAGGTGAGTCGATGGCTTTGCTCTTAACGGCATCGGCATCGCGCGCCGCTTGTTGTAATATAACGGAGTCAAACAATCGTGTCATTTCACCAGCTCTGTGCACTGATTCGTCGTCACCGGGGCATCGGGCCCGCTTTGCAAAAGAAGCGCAAAAGAATCACCGCTCAGCTCCGTGGACTTCCTCTTCAGCTGCGGCTGCGGCTGCGGTACGCTTCTTCTTTACGACTCATGCGAGTACATTTATTTATTAGGCTTTCGTTCGGTTTGGTAAAGACACCGATATGCGTGGTTTACGACCAGCCTTGCCTCGATGCCGAACGGTATCGCGCATCGGATGGTGATGCTTATGATTGAACCGCATTTAATAAGGTCTTTTCTTTTTTCAATAAGTTTGCTAACTAGCTAACGTTTGTTCTACATTTCGGATTTTAATAAATTACATTATTACAAACACAACAAACGGCTTTGCTGCGAGTCAATGAATGAAAGGTGGCGAGTGAACATTGGCAAATGAAAAGCACATTTAACTTTTGCCATCGAGTCATGTCATGGAACACGGAGTAATTGAGAGCTAACTAATAGCATCGAATGAAGTAAAGAAGAAGTCGTGAAGAATGTTAAAATA